>CAXFYD010000087.1:23148-50148 GCA_964006365.1 Trididemnum miniatum | reverse complement strand
ACCACTACCTCCTACTAGGGCCACAAACTGTCCCGGTTCTATAGGTAAAGAAATGTCATTTAAAAGAGTTAAATTTTCCCCCCTTTTATTTTTCACTATTCGCACGATTCCATCTGCATCTATAGCAATCAGGAATGATATGTGAGAAACTGAGATAGTAGTGAATTGTACGCTTGATGGAAGAATTAGATGCCTTTATTGAGTCCAATCCTGACTCAAGAGAATTGAAACGAGCACTAGCAGTAAGCATGACCTTGCGAGGTTATCCACATAGAAAAATCATGAAAGTGTTGAAAGTATGCTCTGGATTCATAAGCAAATGGAAACAAGCATTTATAATGAATGGAGTGGAGGGTATTAAGCTAGCTCATAAAGGCTCACAAGGATATTTAAGTCCATCCGAAAAAACAAAAGTTATCACCTGGTTAAAAAATAATAAAACCTGGAATCTAAACGAACTAGAATATTATGTTGCTGAAAATTTTGGAGTGACATTTGCTGCCAAATCTAGCTACTATCAGCTGTTTCATGAAGCAGGGGTTTCTTGGAAAAAATCACAGAAGAAGAATCCTGATAAAAAACCAGAAGAAATAACAGCAAAAAAAAAAGAGATTGAAGAGCTTTTAGAAAAACATAGAAAGGAAATTGAATCAGAAAAATTGCTCATATTTTTCTTGGATGAATGCCATTTAATCTGGGGTGATATTTGCGGGTATGTGTGGGGAAAAACAGATAGTAGAATTGAAATACCAATTAAAAATGAGAAAAAAAGACAAACTTATTATGGAGCAATGAATTACCGAACGGGCAAAGTAATTGTAAAAGGATATCCACAGGGAAATACAGAGAATACAATAAAATTTGTAAACTATTTGATAGAGGAAAATAGAAAAAAACAAATATTAATTATCTGGGATGGAGCTTCATATCATCATAGTAAAGAATTCAGAGAATATTTAGAGAAACTTAATCAAGGAAAAACAGAAGAAGAATGGTTAATAAGATGTATTAGGTTAGCTCCAAATGCTCCAGAACAAAACCCAATTGAAGATGTGTGGTTACAAGGAAAAGAAATGTTACGCAAGTATTGGAATATTTGCCAAAATTTTAGGATAGTTAAATGGTTGTTTGAGTGGACAATTAGTCAAGAAAAGTTCTTTTTTCAAAAACTAAAAATGTATGGCTCTTTCTTATAAAATATCTTTGATTATCATCTGTTTTCAAAAGTGAGCCTGCAGCGATCGCATTTATTTGAATTGGCGATCGCATTTATTTGAATTGGCGATCGCATTTATTTGAATTGGCGATCGCATTTATTTGAATTGGCGATCGCATTTATTTGAATTGGCGATCGCATTTATTTGAATTGGCGATCGCATTTATTTGAATTGGCGATCGCATTTATTTGAGCTGGCGATCGCATTTATTTGAGCTGGCGATCGCATTTATTTGAGCTGGCGATCGCATTTATTTGAGCTGGCGATCGCATTTATTTGAGCTGGCGATCGCATTTATTTGAGCTGGCGATCGCATTCACTTGGCCATGGACAAAAAATTTCGTAAAGTACCGATTGTGCCGGTAGGGTCGGAAATATGCTTTTCTCACATATCATTCCTGATTGCTATAGTCGAATATTATCCCCTTGGTCCGCTAAGAATAATTTATCCCCTTGTAAAATCAGAGTATAGGGACCGATGCGAATTGTGGCTCCATCTGGAATTATAGCAGTTTTATTGACTTTTTCTCCATTAATAAATACTCCATTGGTACTGCAATCTTGAATTACATAATTCCCCCGAGCATTCCTATCAATTATAGCATGGTGGTGGGAAACAGTTGGTGCTTCTAAACAGAGAGTAGCACTGGGATCTCTTCCCAGCGTTACTGACCGATCGGTCAGGGAAATAAAACGCTTTTGCGGTTGATTAATAGGAGTTTCTAATGCTGTGGGATCTGAATAAATAATGGTTACCCAGGTTTCTGGATTTTGACCTATTTGGATTTCCATTCCATCTTCTAATAGATGGCCTTCTTTTGGCGTAATGAGAGTATTTTTAAGAAATAATCTATTGGTGCTAGGTTTCTTTCCATCTCCATCGTAAATATAATATTGATAACCTTGCTTTTGGATCAGAGCTTGAGTCCTACCGATCGCATTCCAATCATTGGGAACTACTAAATCTGCTTGCTGGGGATTTCTTCCCAGGACGTGTCTCTCTTCAGTTAAGTACATCGGGTCGAGAGTTTCATCTCCTTTACTAATTACAATATAGGGATTTCCAGCAATAAGAGTGTCGCGATTTATTTTTCTCTTCATTTTAAACGTCCAGATCTTAAAATACTAATAATTAACCAAATGCCTAAAAAACTAGCTGCTGCAAATAAAACATCGCTAATCAAAGATAATTCTCTAGTTTGATTTCCAGTGGAAATAATGGCTGCTCCTACGATTAAAGAACCAACTACAATACTAAAAGAGAGTCGATTGGCAGAGTCGTCAACACTGCGACGTAAGGGTTCCAAGTCCCTCAAGCGCACGTTCCACTGCAAAGTTTCCGAACTGAGACGATCTAATAATACCTCCAATTGTCCCGGCGTTCTCAAGGACAGGGATTTAAAATCCAGAACGGTGCGAAAAGCAGTTTGTAACGGTCGGTCTCCCAATAACTGGCGGCGAAATAAATCCGGCATTAGGGGTTCAATTTCTGCCAATAAATTTACTTCGGGATTGAAATTGCGCCCCACTCCTTCTAAATTGGCCAAACTCTTGGCATATAAGCCTAAATTGCGAGGTAATTTAATTTGATTTTGGCGAGCAATTTGCAGCACTTCGTAAAATATGTCGCTGAAATTGAGTTGGGCCAGGTTCAGATTATAATACTTGCGCAACATGCGATCGTAATCGTTCTCCAGTCGCTCTAAACTGGTAGCTTGCAGGCTTTCCGACAGCTCTAAGGTTAGTTGACTGCAGCGTTTGGCATCCAGATTTACAATGGCTAAAAGCATTTCCGTTACCAGTTCTTGGGTGCGAGGATCCAAACGACCAATTAGACCGCAATCGATAATTGCTACTCGCCCATCCGCGAGATAAAATAAGTTACCCGGGTGAGGGTCAGCGTGGAAAAAACCATCCACAAAAAACTGTTGTAAAAAAGCACGAAATAAGAGGGTTGTAATTTCTTTGCGTCTGGTTTCTAAAGTCGTTCTTTCCCTAGAGGGAGCAATTTCTGCTTCTAAGAGAGGACTTCCGTACAACCATTCTAAGACTAATAATTTGCGGTTGGTAATGGACCAATAAATTTGGGGAATAACTACCTTTTCTGGGTCGAACCAGGTAGTTTTGGCTAAATTGGAGCGCAGTTGGTCCGTATAGCGAGCTTCTTGAGTAAAGTCTAGTTCCGCTTTCACCGCTTCGGTGAATTCTTCTGCTAAGGCCACCAGATTGTAATTTTGTCCCACTCCCGTAGCAGCGACCAATTCCGCAATGCCTTTGATTAAAGCAATGTCTTGCTCTACAATTCTATCGATACCGGGACGCTGGACTTTTAAAGCTACTTCCTCTCCATTAATTAAAGTTGCTCGATGAATTTGAGCCATGGAACCGGCGGCTATGGGTTCCGGGTTGATCTGGCTGAATACTTCTTCCACGGGTCGGTCTAGCTGCTGGCTAATCACCAATTCAATTTCCCTCCAATTAACCGTGGGAACTTGGGCTTGCAGCGCGGTTAAGGCTTGAATGTAGTCTGGAGGAAGTAAATCAGGACGAGTGCTGAGTAACTGACCGAATTTAACGTAGAATGGTCCCAGTTCCACGAGAATTTTCCGCAGTACTGCCGGTGGGGGCAATTTAGGTTTATTTTTTTTGCCTTTACCTCCAGTTAATAAGCTGCGCATGTAGTCCCAACCGTTGCTGAGAACTATTTCAATGATTTCTCGCTGGCGAGCTGGGAAACCGATCTGGGAGCGATCGCCTGTTTTGGTTAAATTAAACACGTTAATCATGAGCAACAAACAATTGACAATTACTTATCAATATAGACTAAGATTAAAGTGGGGGAACCTAGGTTCAAGGAAAAAGGATATTACAGAAGTTTTACTTTTCTTGCAAGGAAACAAGATTGTCTTCAAGACAAACGGATTAATTTAGCCACAATTGTACCGGCAAAACTAATTCAAAATCGTTCAATTATTCAAGAATTTCCAATCAAACTAACTAATCCAGATCTCACTAAACAATGATTCATGCAGAAAGTCTATTTATCCAGCAAGTTATAAGCAATTGTAGGTTGGGTTGAGCGATAGCTCAACCCAACAGCACCAAGTTTTTTAGTAGGGTGGGCATTGCCCACCACAACTTGCGGTGCCCTTCGACTACGCGGTCACTGCCCTTCGACGAGTCTCGGGGGCCGCGGAGCCGAAGTGCAGGGACCGCGGAGTCGAACTGCATCTATCGCTGTAGCCAAAAGCAGTATCAATAGTCTCCTGACGGACTGCAGTTACAATATTCTGAAAAAACTAGAGATTATTAAACCCAACTGGTTTTGACCACACCCCCGGTTTCCCCCTGGAGATGTTCCCAATGAAATCTCCTTTTACTCTAGAAGAGGCCGTAAACCGCAACTTTTTACCTCAGTGAAATGGATCGCGAAGCAGAAATTCTCCAGTTATCAAGTCAGCGTCTCCTTGCCTTTAAGGACAAGCATAAAGGGGAACGGTGCGTAATTATTGGTAATGGTCCTAGTTTAAATCGGATGGATTTGTCCTTTCTCAAGCAGGAAATTTGCTTTGGCATGAATAAGATTTATTTAGGGTTCCAACAGTGGGATTTTTTACCCAAGTATTATATTGCAGTGAATCGCTTGGTCATCCAGCAGAATGCTGTCCAAATTAGCCAGATTCCTAGTACCAAGTTTATCAGCAATCGGGGCATTCCCTATTTAGAACTCCAGGAAGATTTGATTTTTATTCGTACCCATCCTGATAATGGCAAGCCTTTTTGTCCCAATCCAATAGACGGACTGCAAGAGGGGAATACCGTCACCTATGTAGCCATGCAGTTAGCTTATTATATGGGATTTGAGACGGTGATTTTGATTGGAATTGACCATCATTATATCGCAGCGGGAAAGCCTCACGCAGAAGTGGTTTCTGTAGGGAAAGACCCGAATCATTTTCATCCTGATTACTTTGGTCCAGGGGTCAGGTGGCACCTGCCAGATTTAGTAGGTTCGGAGCGATTTTATAAGATTGCTTATGCCTATTTTTGGGTGAACGGTCGTCAGATTATTGATGCGACTGTGGGGGGGAGATGTGCTGTTTTTCCTAAAGGAGATTATCAAGAGTTGTTTTTTTAGCTTGGCTGAAATTTTTCCAATACTTCACCTTTGTACAAAGCGAAAGAAGCATTTTTCTTATCAACCTCTTAATTGCCTGCACTGCCCTTCGGCTACGCGGTCACTGAGCGAAGTCGAAGTGCAGGGACCGCGTAGCCGAAGTGTTCATTGCTCATTGTTATCTTAATCTTTGGAGTGCTAAAATACAACAAAAAAGGAGAAAGGAGGAAATCATGACCCATAGAACCACGGACGTTGTCGAAAATGTGTTGAGCAAGTTTCAGGAGTTGATGCCGGAAAATCAGCAAATGTTGTTGGCTTTTGCAGAGTTCTTGCTAGAGCGACAAATCCAGTCTATGGAAAAGTCTAGGTCAGTTGAAATCGAGCAATCCCCTCTCCAACAACGTGTTTTCGGTCTTCATCAAGGTATGGGTTGGATGAGTGATGATTTTAACGACCCGCTGACTGACGAATTTTGGCTCGGTGAAACATGAATATTTTGCTGGATACTCACGTGTTGATTTGGTTAGCTATGGAGCCACAAAAGCTGTCGCAGCAAGCTAAGACTATTCTGAGCAACCCAAATAATACTTTATTTTTGAGCTTGGTTAGTATTTGGGAAATGCAAATTAAAATCCAAATCGGAAAGTTAACTCTTAACGTATCTTTAAGGGAAGTAATAGAACGTCAGCAGCAAGTCAACGGATTGCAGATTTTACCCATCGAACTGGCTCATATTTTCGCTTTAGAAGTATTGCCAAACCATCATCGCGATCCTTTCGACCGACTTTTGCTTGCTCAAGCATTAGTCGCTCAAATACCCATTTTAAGTATAGATGCCATATTCGATCGCTATCCAGTACCACGATTGTGGTAAAATTTTTTCTGAATATAAGATGGAAAGGCGCGATCGCGCAGTGCCAGCGAAGCTGATCGCGAAGCAGAAATTCTCCAGTTATCAAGTCAGCGTCTTCTTGCCTTTAAGGACAAGCATAAAGGAGAGCGGTGCGTAATTATTGGTAATGGCCCTAGTTTGAATCGGATGGATTTGTCCTTTCTCAAGCAGGAAATTTGCTTTGGCATGAATAAGATTTATTTAGGGTTCCAACAGTGGGATTTTTTACCCAAGTATTATATTGCAGTAAATCGCTTAGTCATCCAGCAGAATGCTGTCCAAATTAGCCAGATTCCTAGTACCAAGTTTATCAGCAATCGGGGCATTCCCTATTTAGAACCCCAGGAAGATTTGATTTTTGTTCGCACTCATCCTGATAATGGCAAGGCTTTTTGTTCCAATCCAATAGACGGACTGCAAGAGGGGAATACCGTCACCTATGTAGCCATGCAGTTAGCTTATTATATGGGGTTTGAGAGGGTGATTTTGATTGGAATTGACCATCATTATATCGCACCGGGAAAGCCTCACGCAGAAGTGGTTTCTGCAGGGAAAGACCCGAATCATTTTCATCCCGATTACTTTGGTCCAGGGGTCAGGTGGCACGCGCCAGATTTAGTAGGTTCGGAGCGATTTTATAAGATTGCTTATGCCTATTTTTGGGTGAACGGTCGTCAGATTATTGATGGGACGGTGGGGGGGAGATGTGCTGTTTTTCCGAAAGGAGGTTATCAAGAGTTATTTTTTTAGCTTGGCAATTTTAACCATTTTTCCTGTCTCTTTAACCATCCCTGTCTGGCCCAGTTTTGTTTAACTTTTTCAGCAAGCCCTAATTAATGACGACGAGGATATTGAAATAATACTCGTGTCCGCAAACCATGTTCCTGAATTCGTTCAACGATTTCAAAGTGTTCTTCTAGTAAACTCAAATTATTTTTACTCTCTCTCACATCTGTAATCCCCATACCTACATCAGACATGATCTTCCACACGTAATCAATAGACCTCTCCAGAAAAGGTTCTGAAACCCTTATATATCAAGATTGCACCCCTAGTTTTTGGAGATGCCTATTACAAATATTTTTGACAAACTGGCAATAGTATTTTTTGTGCATCTTTATGCATTTGGGGTGAAGCATAATATTTATTATAAGGTTGTCCTTCGCTCTCATTTATTGGTTCATCAGTCCATCTGTTTATCAACTTTTGCGGAAAATTTTTTGCTGAAATACACTCTACATAATCGTTAAAATAAGGGATTATTTTTTTAATGGTAGATTTATTTATAAAATGAGGAAAACCCATATTAGCAGTTTTATAATTTTTGTTGAAATTATCTTCATAATTTGGCTTTCTAGTAGAAAAATAAAGCAAAATTTTCGGTATTGTTAACTTATTGGCAAGACTGATATAATGCTCGACGAAATTCGACCTCATCTCACGTACAATCTTTTCAAAGGCTGATTTGTCCTCATTAAATAACTTATTGTACTGCTTTCCAATAGCTGGAGCTGTTAATGAACCTACTTTAGGAGGCATGCAAATACTACTTGGGTGAGAGCGTCCTGACATAACTAGAACAATCACAAACCTAGACTGATTGGCAAGTTCTATCAACAAACTATTCTCTTGCTGAATGTATAGAGTTGCACCAGCTCCTGCAATACCAAGATTTAAACAAGGGAGTTCAAGTTTTTGTGCCAACAGTAAAGGATAGGGTTTGGGAGTGTAACAACCAAAAGTATAAGCTGCACCTAAACAGCTAAAATAACTGTTTGTTTCTAGTTTTGGTGGCTTTGGACCTCGCAGTATAAATACCTTGTCTCTAACTTTATCTTTAAGAGGATAAAGTTTATAATCAACTATGTCCAAATCTCTTAACTGATACGGTTGGTTAGAAATAAGATCCATGATATTACCCTTCTAAGAATAACAAAAATGTTGCAATTAATACAAACTATTCTAATTAGCTAATTAACTTTAGCTTTATCTCCAGTTTAATTTTGTATCTAAAAATTCTTCTAATTTTTGATTATGTGGCTTATAAAATTCCGATAATATAAGACGGGCATCATCATTCATTGGAGAGTAACTCCTTGCATTATGCTTTTTATAATTAGTCATTTTGTAGCTCGACACTCCCAAAAAATCAAAAATTTGGTTCATTACCATTTCTGGATTATTTTTAAGATCTTCATGATTTAGGATTAAAAAATTCTCTTTGGGAAACACCGACATCCATTTTTCCAGAAAGCCAATATATATTCCTGTTGCTATGCAACTTTTCTCTGGATTCCATGATTTGGTTCTTTCCGTTGGATCTGCAATATCTTTCAATATTTTTATTTCCGATCTAACTACTTCTTCAAAAGACCGACTTTCTATCCCAGCTACCACATAACTGTGGTAATGAGATAAAGCTCTATCCACTGGGTTTCTGAATATTAGGATCGTTTTGACATTAGGAAATAAATGATAAATTCTTGCCGGTACATGACTGTTAGAAAAATACCAAGGAGTTGCCTCCCCAGTTAATAAATTTTTGTCAGAGGCAATGGGAGGAAAATGAGCTAAATACCAATTTTTTCCCAATTCATGTTTGAAAACAGTAAGATTATCAAAAAAACGAATTTCTTTCTGAATTGAAAGTATTATTTGTGGATGTTTATCCATATAATTGCTGAGGGATGTAGTACCGCATTTCCCTACCCCAATTATCATGAAGTGTGGTTCGGTCAATTGAGCATTATGCTGCCAACTATTCTCTACAATTTCTTTACTTCTCTTATTGATATACTTCTTATAACCAGCTTGTTTATAGTAAGATATAGCTTCCTCTAAGCTTCCTCTCGCTGTCAGTAGACTTGCCATAGCTAGATAGCTGGCTATAGGCAAATCCAGCTTTTTAGGGTAATTAGCGAATATATTCTGACAAACTTGGAGAGCTCTATCAATGCAAACTTGCTTTTTGGGAAAAGGATGTTTTAACAGTTTGTGATAAGGCTGTGAAAATGTTGGATCTAATTCAATAGCTTTTAGATAAGAAGATAAAGCTTCCTCTATCTGTTTCCTCTGTCTAAAAATATCTCCTAACTTAACATAAAATTGAGGAGAAGCCACTCCTTGAGCAATTGCATTGCGATAACAGGATATTAACTCATCTTGCTGACCCATATTTTGCAGCAAATTAGCCAATTGTGAGTAATATTTTGTACATTTAGGATCTATTTCTAGAGCTTTCTTGTACTCTTGAATTGCTTCATCCAGCTTACCTTCTAACTCTAACTTTTTTCCTAATTTAATTTTGCTTTCAGCTGTTTTCATGTTTTTTGCATTTATTTACAACATTAATAAAGTAGTTTTATTTCAATTAATTTTTCTTCTAAACAAACATATTAACTGGTTTCACTTTTTTTTAACCTTTCGATCGCATTTCTGAGTTCTTTCTGTTTGGTCTTATGCTCCTCAATAATTATATCGCGATGTTTTTTTTGCTGAGTTAAAAGCTCTACCTTCTGTTGAAGATTCTTGTACTTTTCTTCTTTATTTGCAAGAGCTTTTGAAAGTTTGTTAATCTCTGCTTGTAGATGAGGTGCTTGAAAAAATGTTTGGTTTTCCTGATTTTCCACATCAAAGCTAATAAATTCTACTCCTTGATAACAATTTCTAATTTTATCTTTTTTTAACATGCCATTTTCCTCATTATAATTGTCTTGTCTTATTTAATTATTCACTAGATTATCAAATTTTTTCATACCCCAAACTTTCCATTAATTCAAAATCTAAATTGTTATTAATGAAGTCGATATCTTTTTGATTTAGCAATTCTTGCCACGATTGATTCTTGATATAATAATCAAAATAATCATCGTATTTTTTTTTCTTGGATTTAGTTGAATTTCTAACTTGCTTAACTCTATCTTTCACTTTCATTGGTATCTTCGTTTTTTCTTGAATTTTGTACAATATTTCAAGAGGTAATTCTAATAAGTTTTCATATCTAATATGAAAAGCATTACTGTATTTAGACAAATTCAAATATGACCAGTTTTTTTGATTCCATAAAATAACTGGATTGGCAAATTCTTCTGGAGCATTCTCTCTTTTTACCGTTTTCCATGGAGATCTGATAAACTCATAAAATGTTGTTTTAGTTCCTTTATAACTCTGATATGGACGTTTATACATTGATAATAACCAACTGTAAGGATTCTTAGAGATAGTCAAGAAAAAAATGTCAGGCAGCTCGATCCCCTTAAGTTGATCGACAGAAGGAGCAAGTTGATGCTTCCAGCCTAAACTTGAGTTAAAATTTGTGTAAAAGTAACTATCGATCTCAGCCTCGCACTCCCGAATCCTATTGCTATATTCTTTTGGTGTCTTAGCTATCACCAATTCTACATTAAAATTTTTCTGAATCAAAGCTCTCAAATATCTAGTTCCTGAGTTTCTTTCTCCATAGTCAGGATTTATGCCAGAAATCATGCGTGTTTGAAAATTATCTAATAATATACGTTTTTTCTCATACACTTTTAAAATACTAGCAAAATTTTTTCTAAGTTTATTATTAGTTCTCATGAGATGTTGATAAGCAGAAATTACTCTATCTATCGGCTCTCTCATCATAGTAATATAATTTACTTCACTTTTTTTGTCTACCTCTATTATATGTTTATGAACACCGTAGTTCATATGACCAATAAAAACTTTAATTTGTTCTTGTTCTTTTTCTGAAAGATTCTTCAAATCCTCAAGATTTCGATATTTTTGATTAGTTGGATAGCATCGAAAAACTTCTTTTTGAAGATAGTTTTGTTCAACAACTTTTCTTAGTGTTTGACCTCCAGTTTTAGGGATGTGTATGAAAATCGTAGTTTGTTTTGCCATTTTTATTTTCTAATCTCAACAATCATTAACCAATTAAAGAAAAAAACAAAACCGAAAATTTTAGAATAGATCGTCAAAAATTCCCCTTTCCAATACCTCCAATTTACCACCTACTGTTGCATTATAAATCTTTCCTCCATGAATTTCAATCGCTTTGCGACAATTGGCAAATCCTCTCACCATTTCATTAACATTTGGATCGTGCCACTTCGTCCCTTTGCCAAAATATCGAGGATCGAAATGGTTAAGATCGTCATCTTCCGTACTCTCCAAATTCAATTTAACCCCGTTACCAAATTTATCCGGTCCCGATTGAATTACCGTTTTCGGAATGGAGTAACTGGCATCAACCCCAATCAAATACATTTCCCGAAAACCCAAATAAAATGCAATTTGAATCGCTGCAACTAAGATCGTCCCCCCACCTCTTACTCCCTGAGTAATATCCGTCTCAAACTTTTCATAGATGGTCTCCCCAGGAGACTTAGAATGATACCAAAATACATCCTCTCCACTCTGTAATAGGGTATAAAAACGATTGGGAAGGAAGAAGGTCATTCCATCTCTCAAGGTGTTAATCATCTCACTAATATCAGGACCAACCCGCCAATCCAAACAAGTATAAAATGTGGGTCTCCACTTTACTTTATCAAACAAAAGGTAAATCTTATTAGCTGCAAAAGTGTATTCTCCTTGAAGCCGGTCCAAATTAATCTTATTTAAACTCGGACCGTTGCCAACAATAAAAATCCGTTTTCCATAGAAAGCATTTTTCAAACTTCGCAAACGACTCAGCTCTTCTTCCACAGGGGCAACCCCATTACAAGCACCCCAGATTTTGCGCCGCTCTGCAATCCAAGCATCCACACCTACTTCTGGTTTGAACGGTTCTAAGTCCTTGGCTAAGACTATCTCATGTTTGTGTTTAACGGGAGATAAAGCTGACTTGTGCAGTTCCATTTTAGCAGGAGTGTGGGTTTTAAAATCGCTGGCAACATATTGAGCAATTCTAGCAGCCATTCTCTCTCCTATGACTTCCAGAGAAAACTTGTTTTGGATATCCTGTTGTGCTTTGAGTCCCTTAACTTGACGAGTTTCCTGATTTTCCCAAGCCTCCCGGAGGGTTTTCACCACATCATCTTCGTTGACACCAGACCACTTATGACCCGTGTATAGCTCCAGATTATCCACCAAATCTTCTTCAACAAATACCTGTGCTGATAGTGGCTCAATTAAATATGAATTCTCCGGGTTCATAAACTCTCGATTGGCACTCCAGTTAATACCCACCACTGGCTTACCCAATGCCATGGCTTGGGTTGCTGGCAGGTCCCAACCTTTACCCCGTTCTAAAGAAACGTAAACATCACCGGTAGCATAAAGATTTCGCATTCTTTCATCGCTTAAATGACCCACCAGGAAAACCACATGAGGTAAATCTGGCGAATTAAGATCGAATTCCGGCCAAACTGCACTTTGAATGTACTTATCATAACGTTCCCGATTGAGGCTGGGGGGAAGTTTGACAATTAAACTCACATCCTCTGTACTCCGAAATGCCTTAAAATAGCTCCGCAGCAATAATCCCATATCCTTACGATTGAAATTTGAGACAACGTTGAGGAAGACAAAAGAGTTGAGATGGGGAAGCGACAGCTTGCTACAGGGTGCCCCATACAATTCTGTATTGTGGCAATGGGGCATTACCTGGATTGTATAGCCAGGTATCCCAGCTGATGAGAAAGTCTGCTTGTTGAAATGGGAAGCAGTCCAAATCTCATCTACACTCACTAAGGGGTCGTACCATGGAAATGGTAGAGATGCGGTCTCAAATACTGTAAAACAAATTAGTCGGGAACGTCCTTTGATTCTGAGACGGGCAAGTTTCTCTGGTGTATCGTGAAAAATAACAATCAGATTCACATCTGGATTCACTGGCTCGATCGCCAAATTGTCCGACTTTTGAGTCACTTTGACACGCTGAGATATTGGTCCACCAACTACTTGAAGTAAATTTATATCAATAGCAACAACTGGGACTTTCGCCAGCTCTAGTGCTTCATAATAGCTTTTGGTTGCATAACCATAGCCAGAGCTTTTGGAGAATCGACCGATCCACAATACAAGTCTATCGTCTAACAATGGATCTTCCAAAGAAACAGCTAAATCCTTTACCCCATTGATTTCAGTATCTACCTTCCCGTTTTTCTGAGTCTGTTGGGTTAAGATTTCCCCCAAATTTTCATAAACCCAACTGGGTACTTCTGGATTTAGCTCAATTGCTTGTTTATAAGCTGCCCTTGCTTTTTCCCACTCCTCCAATGCTGATAATGCCTTTCCCAAATTACAATAAGACCAAGCATAGTCTGAATTTAACTCAATTGCCTTGCGATAATGGTTTACTGCTTCTTCATACTGCTGCTGAATCAAAAAAACATCCCCAAGATGATGACAATAGAGAAAATTACCCTGTTCTAACTCAATGGCTTTCCGGTAGTTCCCAACAGCTCCCTCAAAACTATTTTGCTTCGTGCAAGCATCCCCTAAATTGTAATAAGCTTCCGCCATATTTGGCTCTAGTTTAACGGCAGTTTGTAAATAGGGAATGGCTTCCTCTATTTTCCCTTGATGAAGAAGCGATCGCCCTAAATTACAATAAGACCAAGCATGGTCTGATTCCAGTTCTATGGCTTGACGATAAACCCTTTCCGCTTCCTCATACTTCCCTTCGGTTAAAAGGCTGGCTCCCAACTGTATATAAAGTTTCTTGGCACTATTTGTTTTACTCATCAGCAGATAAATATATCATGGTATCTCTCGGGCAAAGGTCAACCGCCCCCCCTTTTGAAGGGGGGCTGGGGGGGATCCTGTTTCACCAACGGGTTTTGACCACACCCGGCACGAAGCCCCGCTGCTTCAGCGCGGGGTGCTGACTAAACATGGTATCATACGAAACACTAGTTTCGGTATATATTCTTATATTAGTCTAAATATTAATCTAAAGGCAATAGTGATGTCACGTTGTTCTCTAATTATCCGGTGTTACAATGAAGAGAGACACATTGAGAAGTTACTGAAGGGCATCCTCAAACAGACAGTGAGGGATTTAGAAATCATTCTGGTTGATTCTGGTTCAACGGATGCCACAGTATCCATAGCTTCTCGTTTCCCAGTCAAAATTCTCTCCATCCCACAGTCGGAATTTTCCTTCGGTCGAGCCCTGAATCTTGGTTGTCGGGCAGCGGTCGGGGAGTTTGTAGTCATGGCTAGCGCCCACGTCTATCCACTGTACCCAGATTGGCTGGAAAAGCTCCTCGCTCCTTTTACCAATCCTCAAGTAGCTTTAGTATATGGCAAACAGCAGGGCAATGAAATAACTAAATATTCCGAAAGCCAAATCTTTGCCAAGTGGTTTCCAGAACATTCCCATTTAGAAGAGAAAGAACATCCTTTCTGTAACAATGCTAATTCAGCCATTCGCCGCTGTCTCTGGCAAGATCTTCCCTACGATGAAACTTTAACTGGTTTAGAAGACTTGGATTGGGCCACTCGGGCGCAAAAACTGGGCTACAAGATTTTTTACGCCGCCGATGCTCCCATCGTCCACATTCACCATGAGTCTCCAGAACGGATTTACCATCGCTATCGAAGGGAGGCCATCGCCCTGAAGAGGATTTTCCCCCAAGAGCATTTTCATCTCTGGGATTTTATTCGCCTGTTTCTGGGGAATCTGGTGAGCGATTATTATCATGCCTGGCACGATGGCTTACTCTCGGCTAAAGCAGGAGAAATCTTCCTTTTCCGACTAATGCAGTTTTGGGGAACTTACCGAGGATTTTCCCAGGTGGGTACTCTCAGCAGCAAGCTCAAGGAAACTTTCTACTATCCCAAAGGTTTTGTTCGCTCCCAATCCTCGCTGGAACTCCAAGGGAGACCGCCCATTAATTATGCAGCCCTGAAACAGGAGGCATATGTTGAATAAGATTATTGACATTTCCGTGGCTTTACAACCTCAAATCCCCATTTGGCCTGGAAGTACTGGCTTTAAATTAGAGCAGACCATGAAGATGGAGCATGGGGATCTAGCTAACGTCTCCCAACTAGATATGGATGTCCACGTCGGTACTCACGTAGATGCTCCTTGGCATTTTCTTCGGTCCGGCAATACTATCGAACAGCTATCTTTAGAACTACTGGTGGGTAAAGCTGTAGTGGCAGAACTGCCGCAGGTAAGTTCCGTAACTGCTGAAGATTTAGCCGCTTTAGACTTGCCTGGAGATACTCAACGGTTGCTACTTCATACCCGCAACTCCCGATTGTGGCAATTCGGGGTGACAGAGTTTCAGGAAGATTTCGTTGCCTTGACCGCTGATGCTGCCAGCTGGGTGGTAGAACGAGGCATTGGTTTGATTGGTGTGGATTATCTTTCCGTACAGCGTTTTCACGATACTACCTTGACTCATGAAATTCTCCTAGAGTCAGAAACCATTATTGTGGAAGGATTGAATCTTACGGGAGTGGAAGCTGGTATTTATCATCTTACTTGCTTGCCTTTGAAATTAGTTGGTGCTGAAGGAGCCCCTGCTCGAGCGATATTAATGCCTATAGGAGAATAAAATATAGTGTTTCTTGAACTCGAAGTACATCTATATACCGGCCTACGAACGTATTTAGTATTAAGTGAGAGCAACCAACCGGTTGTTGTATAACTATCAACTCGTAAGATCGTCTGAAATCGGGAAAAATATGCTCAAACTATTACTAGCTTGCACGATCTCAAAGTTTCTGAAATGACATTTGGTGACCGACAAGTAAAAAACTGAAAACACCGTCTCACTGGTCACTGGTCACTGGTCACTGAAAAGCTATCAACTATCAACTATCAACTATCCACTATCCACTGCTATATATGAAAATTGTTGCCTTGGTGCCCATGCGCCACAGTAGCCAGCGAGTGCCAGGAAAAAACTACCGCGACTTTGCCGGGGTTCCCCTTTATCATCGGATTGTTACCAGTTTGCTGGCTTGTCCTCTGATTAATGAAGTAGTTATCGATACCGATAGTCCTTTCATTCACGAAGATGGGCCCAAGCATTTTCCCCAATTGAAATTGTTGCACCGTCCCGAACATCTCCAGGCCGGAACAGTACCCATGAATGATGTTTTGCTTCACGATGTTTCCCAGGTTGAAGCGGATTATTATCTGCAAACCCACAGTACTAATCCCTTGTTACTGCCGGAAACTATTACGGAAGCGCTACAAACTTTTCTCGATAATTACCCCATGTACGACTCTCTTTTTGGGGTGACGCGGTTGCAAACTCGCTTGTGGAACAGTTTGGCTCTACCAGTAAATCACAATCCAGCAATTTTGCTGCGAACTCAAGACTTACCTTCAATTTACGAGGAAAATTCCTGTCTTTATATTTTTACCAAGGAGATTTTGCAGTCGCGGCACAATCGCATTGGCAACCGTCCCTATCTGTTTGAAATCGATCGCATCGAAGCAGTAGATATTGATGAAGAATTGGATTTTCGCATGGCTGAGTTTCTCTATCAGGAGCGGGAGCAAGTATCATGAAATGGAAAGTTTTGGTCACCTGTCCCCATTTACAAAAAACAATTCACCTTTATCAAGAAAGATTGACTGAGAAGGGGATTGAGTTAGAAGTTCCTCAGTTAGTGCAGCAACTGAGCGAAGGAGAACTATTAGACATTATTGACCGCTTTGATGGAGTTATTGCAGGAGACGACCCGTTTACGGCCAAGGTATTAGAACGGGGGAAGCGGCTGAAAATTGTGGCTAAGTGGGGTATTGGGGTAGATTCCATCGACCTAGAGGCAGCAAAAAGCTTGGGTATTTCGGTAGTAAATACCCCTGATGTGTTTGCCGATGAAGTGGCGGATGTAGCTTTAGGCTATATTATTTTGCTCGCCAGACAACTGCATCAATTATACCGCTCGGTGCGAAGTGGCGGTTGGCTCCAGGTTCCCGGCATAACTTTGCGGGGCAAAACTCTCGGGGTGATTGGGGTTGGCAGTATTGGTAAAGCCGTAGTGCGGCGAGGTATTGCCCTGGGCATGTCGGTGGTAGGCTATGACGTGAGAGAGATTGACCCTGATTTCCTGGAGGAAACGGGGCTGAAACAGTTGGCTTACTCAGAATTGTTAGGAGTTGCAGATTTTATTGCTCTCAATTGCAATCTGACCTCAGAAAATTACCACATGCTCAGTTACCAACAGTTTGAGTTGATGAAAACTGGAGTTTATCTTGTTAATACCGCTAGAGGGCCTTTAATTGATGAGAAGGCGTTGGGGTCGGCGCTGGAGTCTGGTAAGGTGGCAGGAGCCGCTTTGGATGTATTTGAGCTGGAACCTTTGCCCTCAGAAAGTGGATTGCGACAGTTTTCTCAGTGCATTTTTGGTACTCATAACGGCTCTCATACCAAGGAAGCTGTGTTGCGAGTGAATGAGTTGGCCATCGCCAATTTATTAAAAGGTTTGGGATGTTCTTAAATTAAAAAAACGATGGATGTTTCACCCAGAGACACAGAGGCGCAGAGAGCCAAACTAAATCCGAGATAGGGGTGTGGTCACAGGGTGTGGTCAAAAACAGTTGAGAATTTTATCTTCTCAATAGTAGGGGCTTACTCTAAGGCAGCCCAGAGGGCTACCCCACAATTGACTTTCTACATATTCAGACACAAACAACTACTTTTGACCACACCCGTGGTCACAAGTAGTTGATAAAGTTTTTTAGTAGGGTGGGCATTGCCCACCACAACATCTATCGCCGTAGTCAAAAGCAGTATCAATAGTCTCCTGACGGACGGCAGTTACAATATTCTGAAAAAACTAGAGATTATTAAATAGGACTTACGCAGAAACCGGGTTTCTGAACTAAAACTCTGGATTTTAGCCGTTTTATCCGGACTCCAAACCCGGTTTCTAGACTTGTTTGCGTAAGTCCTGTTAAACCCAACTGGTTTTGACCACACTCGGGAGATAGTCGCACAAAGCGATATATTGAGCTATAATAGTATATGCACTCAGAATACAGCAAGCCATCGCTTTATCCGAAGGTATCGCCCTTCGCAGTGGGCCTAACTGCGAATAAAAATAAAATAGAAAAAACAGCCTTCACAACTCCCATGAAATCCATTACCTTGAATAAATTATCCCCTCAATTTACCCAAAGCCGACCACGAAGAGCCATCAACAACGGACGCACCATGGAAGAAGAAATTACCGCTATCCTAGCCACAGAACTAAGCAATCAAGCCCCATCAACACCAGAAACCGACCTTGCCACAGCCATTGAGCAACGCTTCGCCCCCCTTAAAGAATTCGACCTTCCCACAATCCCGAGAGAGCCAATTCGAGAAACACCAATGTTTGAATAGATATGATAGAGGCGCATTTACTAAAAAAGCCCATGCAAGCAATTGAATTCAATACCACCGTTAACAACGGCACTGTTGCCATTCCGGCTCAATATTCCTCTATATGGGAAGGAAAAGCCATTCGGGTCATTGTATTAGAAGATAACCAAGCCCAACAGGCTGCCGAACCAAAGCCCAACAACACCCCCTTACTCGCGAGACTCAGAGAAATCAAAATAGACGGTCCGCCGGACTTCTCGGAGAATCTCGATGCCTATTTAAACGGGGAGCAAATTGCTGGGGTTTTCCTAGGATTTTAGCACATCGTGGAGGATAAAAAAAGTGAGTCGAGTTGTTGTAATTACCGGAGTGTTGGGAGGAATTGGAACTGCCACTGCTGAGTTGTTCCATGGTTCTGGCTGGTATGTGGTAGGGGTAGATATTGGTTCTGGTGGAGAAGATTTCGCGGGAGTAAACTGTTTTGTCCAGGCCAATGTTGGCTCGGTGGAGGGCTGGGAGAAAATTGCTACTCAACTCTCCCCCAAGTTTAAAAAAGTAGATTGTTTGGTGCATAACGCAGCAAAGCAAATCTGTAAGCCTTTGGTGGATACTACCCCAGAGGAGTGGGATGAGGTAATGGCTGTAAATTTGAAAGCAGTTTATTTGGGAGTGAGACAACTGTATCCTTTCATGGCTTCAGAAGGGGGAGCTATTGTCAATGTGAGTTCCGTTCACGCTCTGGCAACTTCTCCCAAAATAGCTGCATACGCCGCCAGTAAGGGGGGCATGGTGGCCCTAACCAGGGCTTTAGCCTTAGAATTAGCACCGAAAATTAGAGTTAATGCAGTTTTGCCCGGAGCGGTGGATACGGGGATGCTGCGAGCTGGTTTAACTCGGGGACACGTTCGGGGGGAGAGTGGGGATGAGTTGGTGGCGGAGTTAAGTAAAAAGCATGTTTTGCAGCGGGTAGGACAGCCAAAGGAGATTGCAGAGGCCATTTATTTTTTGGCCGATCGGGAGCGATCTTCTTTTATGACTGGTCAGACTTTGGTGGTGGATGGAGGGGCCACTGCCAGGTTGAGCACGGAATAAACCTTTAGCAGGATAATTAGTTTTATCTGCGTTTATCTGCGTTTATCTGTGGTTAATCAATGTCTAAGCAGCTAATTTCCCGCATGACAGGGGTACAGTCCCCTATAATTCCCACTGTAGCTCAACTAATCGCTAATCATCCAGGAACTATCTCTTTAGGACAGGGAGTAGTTTCCTACGGTCCTCCACAAGAGGCGATCGCCCGTCTTTCGGAATTTCTTGCAGCACCGGAAAATCACAAATATCAATCTGCTTGCGGTATTCCTCCCTTACTGGAAGTTATCGCAGCCAAACTGGAACGGGAAAACAAGATTAAAATAGATGAGAATAAGTCCATTGTGGTGACTGCCGGGAGTAATATGGCTTTTGTCAATGCCATTCTCGCTATTACTTCTCCTGGGGATGAAATTATTCTTTTCGCTCCTTATTATTTTAACCACGAAATGGCAATTACTATGGCAGATTGCCAGCCAGTAGTTGTGCCAACTAAGGAGAATTATCAGTTAGATATATCCGCTCTAGTTGCTGCCATCACTCCTAAAACAAAAGCAGTAGTTACTATTTCTCCCAATAACCCCACGGGAGTAGTTTATTCTCAGTCAGCCTTGGGTCAGGTGAATCAAATATGTGAAGAAAGAGGGATTTATCATCTTAGCGACGAAGCCTACGAATATTTTACTTATAATGGAGTAGAGCATTTTTCTCCTGGGTCTGTTTCTTCAGCAGATAACCACACTATCTCCCTTTACAGTCTCTCCAAAGCCTATGGGTTTGCCAGTTGGCGTATCGGTTATCTGGTGATTCCTACTCGCTTGCTAGAAGCAGTGAAAAAAGTGCAAGATACCATTCTCATTTGTCCTCCAGTTATATCCCAATATGCTGCCTTGGGAGCTTTAGAAGTAGGAATTAGTTATTGCCAGGAGCGTTTGCCGCAAATTAATCAAGTGGGACAATTCATGAAGCAAAAACTGCAAGCTTTAGACAATGTTACTATGGGAGATGCTGACGGTGCTTTCTATTTCTTTCTGAAAGTAGATACGGAAATGAAAGCAATGGATTTAGTAGAAAAATTGATTCGGGAATATGGAGTAGCAGTTATTCCTGGAGACACTTTTGGCACCAACAATGGTTGTTATTTAAGAGTTTCCTATGGTCCTTTAGATTTAGAAACTGCAGTAGTAGGAATCCAGCGGTTAGTTAGGGGTTTGGACAGTATTAATAAACGTAGGTTGGGTTGAGCGATAGCGAAACCCAACAGCACCAAGTTGTGTTGGGTTTCGTTACCTCAACCCAACCTACAATTGCTTATAATCAGTGGAGATGAGTTAATTACAATTTTCATCATTTCTCCCAACCCAAGTTTTTTCTTGTTCAAGATCTTCTTCAGTCAAATAAGAAAAATCAATTCCCAATAAATCTAAAGTTTGTAACAAAGCATCTTCATTAAGATTAATTACTTCAGCGGCTTTTCTTAAACTAATAATTTTTGCTTTATTGCTCCCAAAATGAATAAAAATTTTTCCTTTTGTTCCGGTTCATTTAAAATGGGTAAAGAAGCGGCTATTTCTTGGAAACTTGTTGTAGAAGTCATAGGTTAATGGCTATTGGTAGATGGCATCGTTGGGTTTGTTATTGCACTTCAGTCTATCTTATTTCGCGATCGTTTCCAGATGGGGCAAAACTTCTATGTTAAAAGTCCCCCTTACCAAGGGGGATTTAGGGGGATAGAATAGAACCAGAGGAGCTAAAAGAGAAGAGAAAAAACCATGACCCATAGAGCCACCGACGTTGTAGAAAATGTGTTGAGCAAGTTTCAGGAACTGATGCCGGAAAATCAACAAATGTTGTTAGCTTTCGCAGAGTTATAAACAATTGTAGGTTGGGTTTCCCGATAGCGAAACCCAACACAACAACCCCTGCTGTTGGGCGTTGCCCTGCACTTCGACTACGCGGTCACTGAGCGGAGCCGAAGTGCAGTGACCGCGGAGCCGAAGGGTTTCGTTACCTCAACCCAACCTACGAGTTATAAACTAACTCCAAGACTTCTGGAGGTATTTCCTTTAAGTTGTTAATATCGTCTCTGTTGTAATCTGTGTTGTAATCATTGCTTAAATCTAATTGCTTCAGTCCTTGCTCTTTAGCTTCCTTAATCCTGGCTCGAAACTTAGGTGGTATCTCTTTCATTTGTTTGTTGTTTGTTGTTTGAACCGCAGATAAACGCGGATGAACGCAGATAAATATAGATATTTTTGTTAGTTGGTTGTTGGTTATTGGTTGTTGGTTATTTTTTTTGATTTATAGCAGTTGCCAGGAGGATTGCTAGACTCTAGAGCAACTGCAGTTTGCTGTATTAACTAGACAATCATCTTAAATCACTCAAAATACTAAAACAAAGTATTGATATGACAAGTTTCTGAAATTACACGATCGCGATCGAAATTGAAAAAACTGGTCACTAGTCACGATTTATAAAAGCTTAACTTATCCCCACACCCGAAGCAAATTTACAAAAAAAAGATGTTTCTCTACACTATATTATCATACTACATCTTGAAGTTATAAACAATTGTAGGTTGGGTTTCCCGATAGCGAAACCCTTCGACTACCGCGGTCCCTGAGCGCTTGCCCTGAGCGCTTGCCCTGCAGTTCGACGACCCTCTCTGGCCGCGAAGTCGAAGGGTAGTCGAAGGGTAGCCGAAGGGCAGGGACCGCCCAACACAACAACCCCTGCTGTTGGGTTTCGTTGCCTCAACCCAACCTACGAGTTATAAACTAACTCCAAGACTTCTGGAGGTATTTCCTTTAAGTTGTTAATATCATCTCTGTTGTAATCTGTGTTGCGATCGTTGCTTAAATCTAATTCTTTCAGTCCTTGCTCTTTAGCTTCCTTAGTCCTGGCTCGAAACTTAGGTGGTATCTCTTTCATTTATTTGTTGTTGGTTATTAGAACCGCAGATAAACGCGGATGAACGCAGATAAATAAGATATTTGTGTTAGTTGGTTGTTGGTTATTGGTTATTGGTTATTTTTTTTGATTTATAGCAGTCGCCAGGACAACTACTTAGATTCTAGAGCAACCGCAGGTTGCTGTATCAACTATCAACTATCAACTATCCACTATCAACTATTAGAAGGTTCAATACGAATAAGTTGCCCATGGTCGGCATCAGTCAGCACGTATATCAAGCCATCTGGACCTTGGCGGACATCTCGCACCCGCTGACCGATTGAAATTGACACTTCCTTAATCACACTGCCCGATCGCTCTACCTCAATTCGGCGAATATCTTGGGACACCAATCCTCCAGCAAATAGATTGCCTTGCCATTGGGGAAATTGACTGCCTGTATACACCGTCAGCCCAGAAGGAGCAATGGACGGTGTCCAGATTACTTTAGGGTCTACCATGCCTGGCAGTGATGTTTCTGGAGAAATCAGTCCCCCAGAATATTCCCGACTATGGGTTGCCAGGGGCCAACCATAGTTGGCCCCCGCCTCAAGCAGATTCACCTCATCGCCGCCGCGAGCGCCATGTTCAGTGGCCCAAACCCGATTGGTGGTGGGATCTAAAGCCAAACCTTGGATATTGCGATGCCCATAGCTCCAAACTTCTGGTGTGGCTTGAGGATTATTAGCAAAGGGATTGTCAGCTGGGATGGAGCCATCCTCGTTGATGCGGATTACCTTACCCAGATGACTGCTGAGGTTCTGTGCCTGTTGGCGAATGAATTCACCCTCTAGTTGGATCGGAGGGTTACCCCCATCCCCAATAGAGACCAGCAGCGTGCCATCAGGCAACCACAACAGACGGGAGCCAAAGTGCTGGCCTCTGGGTTTTGTTTGTGAAACTTGGAAAATAACTTCCCAATTACTCAGAGTACTGCCATCAAAGGTGGCTCGGGCAATGTGAGTGCGGTTGGCTGATATGGTTCCATCGGAATAGGTAAAGTAAACCAGGCGATTCTCTTCAAAGCGGGGATGTACTGCTATATCTAGTAAGCCACCCTGGCTCCGGGCCAATACTTTCGGCACTCCGGGAATGGGGTTCGGATCCAGCACACCATCTCGCACAATGCGCAATCCCCCAGGTCGCTCGGTAATTAGCAGGTCACCATCTGGGAGCCAGGCCATGCCCCATGGATGTTCGAGGTTTTTAACTATGGTGACAGTCTGAAAATCTGCATTAGGGCTAGCATTAATTACAGTTGAAGATTCAGATTGAGCTTGAGGTGCGCAGCCTGATGTTCCCAAGAGTGCCATAGCAATCCCTACCGCAATAAGGTTAGAGATATTTCTGGTTGTAGAATGAACTGGCATAGGTTTGGAAGGTGAGTGTAATGTCCTAATTTAACTTTATTGATTCCTGCAGGTCAGGACACCGCAAATACTGTCCACCGACACCCCAAACCTCCCACTCCAGCAGTGTATCTTGAGAAAAAGAACTCAAATAAATCAATGACGAACTTAATAGACTATTCCTCTATCAACTCCATTCCAGAAATCTGGCCCATCGTAGCGGAAAAATTCCCCCAAACCCTCGCTCTCCACAACCCCCACTCCCAACCGGAAGTCCAACTCACCGACTCCCAACTCTGGCAGCAAATCCGCCAGTGTGCCGCCGGACTGCAGGCTCTCGGCCTCTCACCTCAAGCCATTACTGCTCTGTTTGCCGATAATAGTCCCCGCTGGTTTATTGCCGACCAAGGAATCATGACTGCAGGTGCTGCCAATGCAGTGCGTTCCTCCGCTGCGGAAAAACAAGAACTGCTCTATATCCTTCAAGATAGCAACAGCAGCAGTTTAGTAGTACAAGACCGGGCAACCTTGGAGAAACTACAACCGGAACTAGATAGCTTACCTCTGGATTTCATCATCTTCCTCTCCGACGAAGAACCCCCAACAACAGAGGGAACCACACAAATCCTCAACTTTTCTCAATTAATGGCTGCAGGAGCCAATCAAAAACGCCAACCGGTCTCTCAACAAAAGAAGGATTTAGCCACTCTCATCTATACTTCTGGAACTACTGGCAAACCGAAAGGAGCCATGCTTTCTCATGGCAACCTGCTCCACCAAGTAACTACCTTGGCTACTATTGTCGAACCGGAAAGGGGCGAGCGCGTTCTCAGCATTCTCCCCACCTGGCACGTTTACGAACGCACGGTAGAATATGTGTTTCTATCTCAAGGAACAACTCAAATTTATACCAATTTGCGCTCCTTCAAACAAGACTTGCAGCAGTTCCAACCTCAATATATGGTGGGAGTTCCTCGCTTGTGGGAATCCCTCTACGAAGCAGTGCAAAAACAGTTTCGCTCCCAACCTCCTAATAAGCAAAAACTAATCAACTTCTGTTTCAATCTCTCCCACAAGTATATTACTGCCAAAAGAATTGCCGAGGAATTGAGTTTAGAACATTTAGACGCTTCTTCTACGAAACGCTTTCAAGCAAAACTTAAAGCTATTCTCCTTACCCCTTTCCACTTCCTAGGAGAGAAACTAGTCTATAAAAAAGTTCGCCAAGCAACGGGAGGCAAGGTGAAACTATTAATTAGCGGTGGCGGTTCCCTAGCAAGACATTTAGATACCTTCTACGAAATCGTCAGTATACCCATCTTAGTGGGCTACGGACTGACAGAAACCTCCCCCGTGGCTACTCTCCGCCGTCCCGAACGGAACTTGCGGGGTTCCGCTGGCATCCCAGTTCCTGAAGTGGAAATCCGCATCGCCGATCCAGAAACAGGAGAAACCCTACCTCTAGGACAACGGGGCTTAGTTTTGATTCGCGGCCCTCTCGTTATGCAAGGATATTATGGGAAACCAGAAGCCACTGCTAAAGCCATAGACTCGGAAGATTGGTTCAACAGCGGTGATTTAGGTTTATTAACTGCTGCGGGAGACTTAGTTTTGACCGGACGAGCCAAAGATACCATTGTCTTAACTAACGGAGAGAATATCGAACCCCAACCCATCGAAGATGCTTGTTTGCGCAGTGCTTATATCGACCAAATAATGCTGGTGGGCCAAGACCAGCGAGGACTGGGTGCTTTAATAGTTCCTAACTTAGACGCTATCTCCTCCAGTCATCAAAAGCAAAACTTAGATAGCGATGACCTGAAGAGTAAAGCAGTACAAGATTTATTCCGTGCAGAACTGAATCGCTTAGTGCGAAATCGCCCAGGATACCGCCCCGACGATCGCATTACTACCTTTGAGTTTATTTTAGAACCATTTAGCATCGCCGACGGCACCATGACTCAAACCATGAAAATCAAACGCCCCGTGGTGACAGAGAAATATAGCGATGTAATTAACAAGATGTTTTCTTAAAAGCTTCCTAGGGGCGCACAGCTGTGTGTCCCTAGGAAGCTTTCCCCTCAGTCAAATATTGAGTAATTGTAGGTTGGGTAGAGCGATAGCGAAACCCAACACCAAATCTTTTGGCTTTAGGACTTACGCACATAGCTCTAGAAACCGGGTTTCTGACCTGGATAAAACGTCTCAAATTAAGGTTTTTCGGCAGAGTTACCCGGTTTCTGCGTAAGTCCTAGGCTTGTTGGGCGTTGCCCTGCCCTTCGACGAGTCTCGGGGGCCGCGTAGCCGAAGGGTTTCGTGACCTCAACCCAACCTACGAAAAATAAACTATTTGTAGTAAATATTTTCGTAAAGATCCAGATCCATGGAATCTTCATCTAGATATAAAGCCAGCATAGCTATCGATCGAGTTTGGACTGAACCCACTCTAACTCAAACCTTTGAGCATCAGCTTCCTGCGCAGCTAAATCAGCTTCAATCTCTTTTTGATTAGCATGATAATAAGTCAAAGCAGCATAAATTTTTGCTAAATCCAATTTTGGATGCCCGATCCTGCTCTTGATTTCCTCTGGAGTTAGCCCCAGTTTATACCAAGAGACAATTCGGTTAACTGTCATTCCCGTTCCCGCAATTATAGGTCGTCCACCTCTGATAGATGGATTTCGAGTAATGAGAGTACCTATTTTAATAGTGGTTGTAGTCATAGAAGAGTTTTGACGGTAAAAATATTTGGTAGATTCAGGGATATTATAGCCATCCCTGCGGGATCTGCTTCACACCACGCTCCCTGTTAAGATATAACTCACATTCCTTTATAATCAAAAATCCAAAATATGTTACAATCCTCATCTTGGCAGAATAGTGGCCATAACCACAACCAGAGAAGGACAAACAACAGATGGATGAAGCGCAAAACCTGCTCTTAAAAAGACCAGTCACAGTCAAAGTAATCGTCACCTCCCGCTGGAAGGAAGAAGTGCAGCAACAACTGCAAAATCAAACCAATCAACTGGACGATCAGATACAACAATTGTCCATGCAGGGACAAAGAGCGATCGCCGATATTCAAAAGCAAGCCCTCACACCCCTCAGCTC
>CAXFYD010000087.1:0-22948 GCA_964006365.1 Trididemnum miniatum | reverse complement strand
GGAAGCACAACAGCAGATCGACAGCATTCAAAGCCAAGTGAATCAGAAGAAAAGCGAACTGCTAGACAAAAAAAATCAGTTACTGCAACAATTACAGCAAATACAGTTGTTGGAGTTAGAACAAGAAGTAGCCCAAGGACAAATGGAAAGTTTCTTCAATCTGCAAAAAGGAGATAATATCGTCAACAAACTGAACGTAGAAATAGTCGTTCGAGATGGTATTGTTCAAGAAATTCGCGGCGAAATTTAATCTAATCTAAATAAGTGGATATAGCAATCAGGAATGATATGTGAGAAACTGAGATAGTAGTGAATTGTACGCTTGATGGAAGAATTAGATGCCTTTATTGAGTCCAATCCTGACTCAAGAGAATTGAAACGAGCACTAGCAGTAAGCATGACCTTGCGAGGTTATCCACATAGAAAAATCATGAAAGTGTTGAAAGTATGCTCTGGATTCATAAGCAAATGGAAACAAGCATTTATAATGAATGGAGTGGAGGGTATTAAGCTAGCTCATAAAGGCTCACAAGGATATTTAAGTCCATCCGAAAAAACAAAAGTTATCACCTGGTTAAAAAATAATAAAACCTGGAATCTAAACGAACTAGAATATTATGTTGCTGAAAATTTTGGAGTGACATTTGCTGCCAAATCTAGCTACTATCAGCTGTTTCATGAAGCAGGGGTTTCTTGGAAAAAATCACAGAAGAAGAATCCTGATAAAAAACCAGAAGAAATAACAGCAAAAAAAAAAGAGATTGAAGAGCTTTTAGAAAAACATAGAAAGGAAATTGAATCAGAAAAATTGCTCATATTTTTCTTGGATGAATGCCATTTAATCTGGGGTGATATTTGCGGGTATGTGTGGGGAAAAACAGATAGTAGAATTGAAATACCAATTAAAAATGAGAAAAAAAGACAAACTTATTATGGAGCAATGAATTACCGAACGGGCAAAGTAATTGTAAAAGGATATCCACAGGGAAATACAGAGAATACAATAAAATTTGTAAACTATTTGATAGAGGAAAATAGAAAAAAACAAATATTAATTATCTGGGATGGAGCTTCATATCATCATAGTAAAGAATTCAGAGAATATTTAGAGAAACTTAATCAAGGAAAAACAGAAGAAGAATGGTTAATAAGATGTATTAGGTTAGCTCCAAATGCTCCAGAACAAAACCCAATTGAAGATGTGTGGTTACAAGGAAAAGAAATGTTACGCAAGTATTGGAATATTTGCCAAAATTTTAGGATAGTTAAATGGTTGTTTGAGTGGACAATTAGTCAAGAAAAGTTCTTTTTTCAAAAACTAAAAATGTATGGCTCTTTCTTATAAAATATCTTTGATTATCATCTGTTTTCAAAAGTGAGCCTGCAGCGATCGCATTTATTTGAATTGGCGATCGCATTTATTTGAATTGGCGATCGCATTTATTTGAATTGGCGATCGCATTTATTTGAATTGGCGATCGCATTTATTTGAATTGGCGATCGCATTTATTTGAATTGGCGATCGCATTTATTTGAATTGGCGATCGCATTTATTTGAGCTGGCGATCGCATTTATTTGAGCTGGCGATCGCATTTATTTGAGCTGGCGATCGCATTTATTTGAGCTGGCGATCGCATTTATTTGAGCTGGCGATCGCATTTATTTGAGCTGGCGATCGCATTCACTTGGCCATGGACAAAAAATTTCGTAAAGTACCGATTGTGCCGGTAGGGTCGGAAATATGCTTTTCTCACATATCATTCCTGATTGCTATAGTTGATAGTGGATAGTTGATAGTTATACAGCAACCAATTGGTTGCTCTCACTTAATACTAAACATGTTCATCGGCCAGTATATTAATGTAGCTTATGAGTCAAAAAAACGCTATCATTCCCATTACTAACAATTAAGATTTCAGGAAATCCCTTCATGATTCAAGATATTTTCATGCCCGCTCTCAGTTCCACTATGACAGAAGGAAAAATTGTCTCTTGGACTAAATCCCCAGGAGACAAAGTGGAAAAAGGGGAAACCGTGGTAGTAGTAGAATCGGACAAAGCCGACATGGACGTGGAATCCTTCTATGACGGCTATTTAGCAACTATCCTCGTGGAAGCAGGAGAACAAGCCCCCGTAGGCACGGCTATTGCCCTCATTGCCGAAACAGAAGCAGAAATAGAATTAGCTAAACAAAAAGCTGGATCTAGCCAGCAGACTGCCTCTACTGCAGCCCCAGCTCCTGCAGCCCCAGCTCCTGCCACCGCGACCACTTCAGCCACCGTGGCTACTGCAGTTGCTGCACCAACCGTTACTAACGGCTCTAACGGCTCTAACGGCTCTAACGGCAGGACAATAGTTTCTCCCCGAGCGAAAAAATTAGCCAAACAGCTAAAAGTAGATTTAAAGAGCCTTCAAGGAAGCGGTCCCCACGGAAGAATTATTGCTGCCGATATAGAACAAGCAGCAGGTAAAGTTCCCGTTAGCCCAACTCCTGCTGCCACAACTCCGGCGCTCGCCAAGGGCGCGGCTTCGCCGACCGCACCTCCTCCCGCCACCGTTCCCACTCCCACACCTGCTCCTATTGCATCAGGAGAAACCAAGCCCCTCAACACCTTGCAACAGGCAGTAGTGCGCAACATGGTAGCCAGCCTCCAAGTACCCACCTACCGCGTAGGCTATACCATCACCACCGACGCTCTAGACCAGCTCTACAAGCAAATTAAGCCCAAAGGAGTCACCATGACTGCACTGCTAGCCAAAGCAGTAGCAGTCACCCTAACCAAGCATCCTTTGCTCAACAGCAGTTATCAAGAAGGAGCAATCCTCAATCGGGGGGAGATTAACGTAGCTGTAGCTGTAGCCATGCCTGACGGAGGACTCATCACCCCCGTATTGCGCAATGCAGATGGTCTGGACATTTATTCCCTTTCCCGCCAGTGGAAAGATTTAGTAGCTCGCTCCAGAAGCAAACAACTGCAACCGGAAGAATACAACAGCGGAACTTTCACTCTTTCTAATTTAGGCATGTTTGGAGTAGATCGCTTCGATGCTATCTTACCTCCCGGACAAGGATCGATTCTGGCTATTGGAGCTTCCCGTCCCCAAATAGTAGCGACTAAGTCTGGAATGTTTGGGATTCAGAATCAAATGAGCGTGAATATTACCTGCGACCACCGGATTATTTACGGTGCTGATGCGGCTGCTTTTCTCCAAGATTTGGCTAAGTTAATTGAAACTGAACCTCAGTCTTTGACTCTTTGATTGATGATAATTTAGTTTATAAAAATTAGGGTGTATCCCCCCCAGCCCCCCTTAATAAGGGGGGAGCAAGAGAAAGGGGAGACCAAGAGAAAGGGGAGACCAAGAAAGGTTAATTATGAAAAATCAATCAATAACAATAATAATATGAATTACGAAAATATTTGCTACAAATAGTTTATAACTCGTAGGTTGGGTTTCCGCAACGAAACCCAACAGCACGGTTTTTTGTGTTGGGCAGGGACCGCGTTAGTCGAAGGGTTTCGCTATCGTCCAAGCCAACCTAAAATTGTTTATAACACTATTGTATCTTTTGTCTATCTAAATAGCACTTACGCAGAAACCGGGTTTCTCTACGAAAAATCTTAATTTGAGCCGTTTGATCCAGGTCAGAAACCCGGTTTCTAAGACTATTTGCGTAAGTCCTATAAAATTTTTTTTCTTTGAGTGTTAATTGTTAATTGTTAATTGTTCGACGAATGTACCGGATTATTTTGGGCAATACTTCCCATTAAGTACCTAGGCAAAATTAATTGGATATTCGCTCAATGCGGTCGCTTGTATTTATGGGTTGCGGTGCGTTGCGCCCAGCTTCGCGCCGGGAAAGCGCGCCCGCACCCTACAATGTCCGTCAAAATTATATACAAATAATTTTGCACGACTACTTATCAGTTGTGGTGGGCGATGCCCACCCTACTCTTGCTTTTCTTGGCGTGTGAGACTAGGTTCAACTATTTTCAAGTAGTCCTGAAAAATCCAATGTGCAGTTCTATGATCGCCGTCTGGAGTCATGTTGCATAACCACCAGATCGGCTTACTTTGATAACATCTGGGTTGATCTGTGGCAATTAACCAAGCTAGGTGTTCACAGTTCCATCCAGTGAGGTTATAATCCCAGTCTGCAAAAACATCAAGAGCGTGTTTTAGCCGTTTTATCGTTCGCTCTGGCTTAAAAGCGATGGAGTCAATGCCGACAACAAGTTTGGCATTCTTCTTTTCAAAGGGACGCAACCCTTGACCTGTATCGAAAATATACACATCTGATAACCCGATTCCGTAATGCCAAAACGGATCGGGGGAATTTTGCCAGTTGAGTAATCGTCCATATCGCTGGCTAGAAGGGTTGCTAAGATAATTTATTTCTTCAACATAATTCACGGTTTAAAAACCTCCTCTCCTAAATACTAGGTACTTGGACAAAATTGATTGGATATAACCTCCCTTGACTAGTAAGGGTTCAGCTATTTTTTTATACAATTAATTTTGTCGGACAACTTAAAAACTTTTTTTATATTATAGAAGCATATTATAGAAGTATATTCAAATAGTTGCCCAGGGTTTTTGTATTATCCCAAATTTGCGTATCATAGCCCCCCTTATTTTTAGAGCCTAGATTACTGATGAAAGGATAGATTGGGTTAATTATTATAAGTGGGGTGTGGCAACCGGATTTGGTATGAGTGTTTTTGCGAGCTACTCTATCGATAGATAAGGAAGTGGGTGTTTTTGTTAGCTACTCTATCGATAGATTAGGAAGTGGGTGTTTTTGTTAGCTACTCTATCAATAGATAAGGAAGTGAGTATTTTTGTTAGCTACTCTATCGATAGATAAGGAAGTGAGTATTTTTGTTAGCTACTCTATCAATAGATAAGGAAGTAGGTATTTTTGCGAGCTACTCTATCGATAGATAAGGAAGTGAGTATTTTTGTTAGCTACCCTATCGATAGATAAGGAAGTGAGTATTTTTGTTAGCTACTCTATCAATAGATAAGGAAGTGAGTATTTTTGTTAGCTACTCTATCAATAGATTAGGAAGTAGGTATTTTTGCGAGCTACTCTATCAATAGATAAGGAAGTGAGTATTTTTGTTAGCTACTCTATCAATAGATAAGGAAGTGAGTATTTTTGTTAGCTACTCTATCAATAGATAAGAAAGTGAGTATTTTTGTTAGCTACTCTATCAATAGATAAGGAAGTAGGTATTTTTGTTAGCTACTCTATCGATAGATAAGGAAGTGGGTGTTTTTGTTAGCTACTCTATCAATAGATAGCGAAGCGCTATATAATACGTAAAAGCTTTCGGAGAGTGTGAATTGTGAATTGTGAATTGTGAATTGTGAATTGTTAATTGTTAATTGTTAATTGTTAATTGTGAATTGTTAATTGTTAATTGTTAATTGTTAATTGTTAATTGTTACTATCCCCTACTCCAGTTCTTCGATGTGGTCAAGGGCGCTCCGGTATCCCCATCCCTCTGTATTTCCTTGCTATTTTAATAGGTCTGCAGCTCTGCGAAAATCGGCGATCGCTCTTGGTTTTTTTCCCTGTTGCTTATAGACAAGACCTCTATTGTAGTAGGCTGTAGCATAGTTAGGGTCAAGTCTAATCGCCTGGTTAAAATCGGCCATCGCCTCCTGCAAGTTTCCTAGGTCTTTGCGAGCAATACCCCTGTTGTTATAGGCTGTAGCATAGTTAGGGTCAAGTCTAATCGCCTGGTTATAATCGGCGATCGCCTCCTGCAAGTTTCCTAAGTTTCGGCGAGCAATACCCCTGTTGTTATAGGCTGCAGCATAGTTAGGGTCAAGTCTAATCGCCTGGTTATAATCGGCGATCGCCTCCTGGAAATCTCCTAAGTGGTAGCGAGCCAAACCCCTGTTGTTATAGACTCCAGCATCGTCAGGGTCAAGTCTAATCGCTTGGTTATAATCGGCCATCGCCTCTTGCAAGTCTCCTAGGTGGTAGCGAGCATGACCCCTACCGTAATAGGCTAGAGCATAGTTAGGGTCAAGTCTAATCGCCTGGGTATAATCCTCAATAGCTCCCTGATAATCACCTTGTTCATTTTTATTCAAGGCTCTGTTAAAGAACTCTCTAGCAGTTAACCTCTCCCTTGGAGTGGTCGTGGGAGGAGGTGGCGGTGGTGAAGATGTAGCCACAGAAGAATCTAAATTAACTCCTACTCTCTGGGCTAATTGTACAAATGTTTTAATGGGAATCCCCAAATTAAACCCTGCTTTTACTCTTTCACCTTGAATCTCAGTTCCTTCAGCTCGTCCATGAATACCAATTACTTGTCCCTGTTCATTAAGAATTGGCCCCCCACTCATTCCTTCCCTCGTGTTGTTATCGTAAACCAACTCATAGCCATCATTATTAGATGAATTACGATTTACAATCACTCCTGGGGTAATAAAAAAACCTTGTTGAATAGCTTGACCGGAATATGGAAATCCAGCAACAAACACCTTGGTTAAATTACCTGCTTCATCCGAGTTGCCTATGTTAGCGCTAAAATAACTGCCATTGCTGGTAAACTCTACTATTGATAAATCCACTCCAGGAATATTTTTAATTCTACCAATATTAATTCTATGAATTTGCCCATCATTAGTAGTTAGATCTGCTTCCTCTCCTAAATTGATATCAGCCACCACATGACCAGCAGTCAGAACGAAATAAGTATTTCCTTCTTTCTTAACAATCACCCCAGAACCCGAAGCACCGGGAACTTGAATCAAAACAGTGATTTCTTGAGCAATTGTAGCCACTTCAGCAGGAGAAAGACTGACAGCAATCTGAGGTTGTATTAAAACAATAGCAGCAGTACCCATGAAAACCGCTGGTAATCCAAAATCGATCATCTTTTTAATTAACAATTAACTATTGACAATGTTTCCATCTCTATCATGCTGAAAACTCTAGTATATAATGGTGTTGTTACCTGGTCATATCATGTCCGGTAGCATTATTATTGTATAATTATACATCGGCAATTTCATTGGCATTGCCCCCTAAATCCCCCAATACTGAGGGACTTTGAGGACCCCCCCCCTTGCCCCCCCTTGGTGCCGCACCCTACTCTTGCCTATCAACTATCAACTATCAACTATCAACTATCAACTGTCAACTATCAACTATCAACTGCTATATTTTTCTTCCTTCCAATTCTTCCCTTTCTGCTTTAAGTGCTTCCCGCTCCAGTTCCAATTCTTCCCGTTGTTGCTGGAGACTCTCTTCTAAATTTTGCAGTTCGTCTCTGCGAGTTTCTATTTCCAGTCTTTTACAAGTCAAATCTTGACTTTCTAAAGCTATTTCTTGTCGCCATTGTTCCACCCTTTGCTGTTCCCTATCCACAAATTCTGAAGTAATAGAAGTTTGGGCAAGATAATTTTCCACTAAATCTAAAACCCAGTCCTTAGCGTCTTTAATACTGATAATTTCTTCATTTTTCCCCTCCTCTACCAAAACCAATAAACCTTCAACAAAAAGATTGTCGTTTTTCAGAGGTAAAGATGTAGGGGCGAGCTGTGTGCCCCTACTTACTTCCCAGGTATTATTAGTTCCTAGAGAAGCAAGAAACTCCACTTCCATATCACCTGTAGCAAGATTTTTTTTGACTTGAGCTAGGTGTAACATAGCTGAATTGGTCATGAATTATTGGCTCAGACGTTGAAGACGCTCTCGCAAAATTCGCTCTTGGGTTTGGGCTTCAGCCAAAGCTTCCTTCGCATTATTAATAATATTAGCAGGGGCTTTTTGGATGAATCCAGGATTATTTAAACGACCAGTGAGGGATTTAATTTCACTTTCCACTTTGCCCAATTTTCTCTCTATTTTGCCCTGCAGAACATTAAGATCCACAATGCCAGTGAGAGGAATTAGAACTTGAACCGTACCCACTACACTAGCAATAGCCTGTCCCATTTCCTTTTCCAAAGCTGGGGTAATAGTCAATCCCTCGATTTTAGCCAAATCTTGCATATAAGTTTGACCCGATTTTAAAATGCGGCTTTCCTCTTCATTTTCAGTCTGTAAAATTACTGGCACTTTCACTCCTGGTTTAATCTCGGCCGAGGCCCGCAAATTACGCACGGTGCGAATTACTCCCATTAACAATTCAAACTCTTGCTCTAGGGAATTGTCAATCTTTTTTTCATCTACTTCTGGATAAGTCTCCTTACTCAAAACCCCTGCCGATGTTTGAGTAAGAGCGTGCCAGAGTTCCTCTGTAATATGGGGCATAAAGGGATGAAGTAGCTTGAGCATTCCTTCCAAGACAGTAGCAAGAGTTTGCTGGGCCACCAAGCGAGAGGGATCGCCTTGTTTGAATCGGGATTTAATTAATTCAATATACCAGTCGCAGAAATCTCCCCAAATAAACTCGTACAGACCTTTAGCCCCTTCTCCCAGTCCGTAAGCTTCGATATAATCTCTGGTTTGCCTGACCGTTTGGTTAAAACGGGACAAAATCCAGCGATCGCTAGATTCCAATTCTTCTATTCTCGGTTGACCCAACTGTTGCGGAGTCTTCCCATCCAGATTCATCATGGCAAATCGAGCCGCATTCCAGAGTTTATTGGCAAAATTGCGGGAAGCTTCTACCGACTCGGACTCGTCGGTTTTACGGTTATATTGCAACCTAATATTCTGACCCGCTCCAGCCACTTCCTTAATTAAGGTATATCGGAGAGCATCGGTACCGTATTTTTCAATGAGAAGCAGGGGATCAATACCATTCCCTGCCGACTTAGACATTTTCTTCCCCCGCTCATCCAGAACCAAACCGTGAATATAAACATCTTGGAAAGGAATTTTGCCAGTAAAATGAGTTCCCATCATAGTCATGCGAGCTACCCAAAAGAAAATGATGTCGAAACCCGTGACCATGGTGGTATTGGGATAGTAGGTTTGCAGGTCCGCCGTATCTTCCGGCCAACCCATGGTAGAGAAAGGCCACAAGCCAGAAGAAAACCAAGTATCGAGAACGTCCGGGTCTTGTTGAAGGATGACCTGGTCTCCATATTTTAATCTTGCTTTTTCTTGTGCTTCTTTTTCGTTGCGAGCCACAAAGAAAGGAGTATTATCTGTTATAGTCCCGTTGGTTTCGCTCACCACATACCAAGCAGGAATTTGGTGTCCCCACCATAATTGACGGGAGATACACCAGTCTTTCAATTTCAGTAACCAATCTCGATAGACTTTGATCCAGCGAGAAGGTACGAATTGAGGAGAATTGAGTTGGTGGAGAAATTTTAGAGTCCTGGTGGTCAGGGGTTCAATAGAGACAAACCATTGAGTTGAGAGTAAAGGTTCGATGGGTACTTTACCGCGATCGCTATAAGGAACCTTATGACCATAGTCCTCCACTTTAACCAGCAAACCTTCTTCTTCTAACCGCTGGACAACATTTTTTCTGGCAATAAAACGATCTTGACCAGCAAACGGTCTTGCTTGCTCGTTGAGGCTGCCGTCCTTATTCATAATATTGATAAAAGGCAGTTGGTGACGCTGTCCCATCTGAAAGTCATTGGGGTCGTGAGCGGGAGTCACCTTAACGCAACCAGTTCCAAAAGAAGGGTCTACCAATTCATCAGCAAAAATCGGAATTTCCCGTCCTATGATGGGTAAAGTTACAGTCTTACCCAACAGATGGGTGTAGCGATCGTCATTAGGATTAACCGCTATGCCCGTATCTCCCAGCATAGTTTCCGGTCGAGTCGTGGCTACCTCTACGTAACCGCTACCATCGGTAAGGGGATAACGGAAGTGCCATAGATGTCCCTCTACCTCTTTATTTTCCACCTCTAAGTCAGACACGGCGGACTGAGACTGAGGACACCAGTTCACCATGTAATTGCCTCGATAAATCAGTCCTTCTTCGTAGAGTTGAATAAAAGCTTTGATGACCCCCTTAGAGCGGTCTTCATCCAGAGTAAATCTTTCTCTGGTCCAATCAGCAGAAAGTCCGAGGCGTTTTAACTGATTGATAATAGTGCCCCCAGATTGCTCTCGCCACGCCCACGCTCTCTCCAGGAATTTTTCCCTACCCAAATCGTACCGCGTCTTGCCTTCTGCTTCCAGTTGTTTTTCGATAATGGTTTGCACTGCAATACTAGCGTGGTCGGTTCCAGGCACACAGAGAGTATTGCAGCCCTTCATCCGATGGTAGCGAATCAAAGTATCGATTAGGGCAATCTCAAAAGCGTGTCCCATGTGCAAACTGCCCGTGACATTAGCAGGGGGGATCGCAATGGAGTAGGGTTGGCCACTTTGGCTGGGATCTGCTTTAAAAGCTTGATTTTCTTCCCAGTATGTTTGCCATTTGGCTTCTGTAGTTGTCGGGTCGTATTGACTTAGCAAGGGGGATGTGGTGTCACTCATCAGGGAAAAAACCGATCGGGGATAATTGGTACAGACTGTAATGGATCTATTATTGTTTCAGATGCTGGGAATCTCGGTACAGTCAGATCTACCATTACTCCAAATTTTGCCATGACAATTAACAATTAACAATTAACAATTAACAATTAACAATTAAGAGGTTGATCGGAAAAATGCCTATGCACGCTTTGTACAAAGGTGATGCAACCAATGTAGTATTTATGCAGTGTCTGCCAAATAACCAGAGAACCTATGCAAAATCAGGGTTTCAAGGTTTTTTCTGCAGCGTTTTGTGCAAGGTTATCCCATCCAGAGACTCAAAACCCTTGCATTTTACTGGGGTTACTCACAGTAAAATTGGTAATCCTTGAGACAAAACTATGATGAAAGCAAGCTATGTGGCCTCTGGAGGGACGTTCCAGACTTTATCAGCAAGCCCTAACTATCTTTATCTAGAGCGATCGCCGTCTTAGAACTAGAACTATCTTGATTTAATCAGCTTTATAGAAGAAACCCACGAACAGTCACAAGTCTAGAAACAAACAACTGCTAGGTCTAACTATCTTTATCTAGAGCGATCGCCATCTTAGAACTAGAACTATCTTGATTTAATCAGCTTTATAGAAGAAACCCACGGACAGTCACAAGTCTAGAAACAAACAACTGCCAGGTCTAACTATCTTTATCTAGAGCGATCGCGCAGCGCCACTGAAGAGCGATCGCCATCTTAGAACTATAGCGCTTCGCTCCTAAAGTGTCGTTCCATGCTACATGTTTGTACAAAATACTACATTGGCTGTATCACCTTTGTACAAAGCGTGCATAGGCATTTTTCTTATTAACCTCTTAATTGTTAATTGTTAATTGTTAATTGCTAATTGTTTATTGTTTATTGTTTATTGTTCATTGTTTCGACCTCAACTGCTATAAATCAACTCCAATCTTGTTGTTCTTCTTTTTTTCTTTGTCTAATACGCTGATAAAGTTTATCGGTAGAGTGAATGTGACGAGTCCGAGCGTAAAGTTTTTCCTCTGTCAATCCCCACTTATTGAAAATTTCTTTCAATTCCTCTTTAATTTGTTGCGCACCGGGAAAATTACAATAGCGAATGTGCAGTCGAGCGAGATCTGCCAAGTTTTCATCTTCAGGTTCGTTCTTTTCGAGAAGTTTTTTTATTATCTCTCGATCGCGTTCTTCTTGAGGATGTTTTTGAGCCAAACCTTTATTGTTCGTCATGGCACTTTCAGAACCAGATTTCTTTCTTGAGGAAATGGATCGATTTCCCAAAATCTAATTTTAGCATCATAGCTTCCACTTGCCAAGATAGTGCCATCAGGACTAAATGCTAAAGATTCCACCCAATCATTATGCTCTAGATGACTCAGTAACAAACCACTATTTAAATTCCAGATCCGAATACCATCATTGCTGGCACTGGCGATGATATTTTGGTAGGGATGAACGGCAATAGCTCTAATTCTTTCTCCGTGTCCCCTCAAACTATAGCGCAGTTGACCGCTGGCCACATCCCAGACTTTAATACTCAGATCTTGCACCTCATGAGATAAAATTCAAAACCCCGTTCATATAACCAAGGAATAAGTAACTCTAGTTGCTTCAAAAGGGATAAGAGTAAAATATGAGGAAAAAGTAAAACTAAGGCATTTTGTGCATTGAAAGACCAATCTAAATCATGATGATATCCATTCTGTAAATAAACCCAATGTGCCAATAAATAAGAAATCAAAGAAAAAACTAACCAACGATAGACACCCAATAAAGTTTTTTGTCCAAAACGATGAAGGCTAAATTGATGTTTGACCGTCTTAAAAAATCCTTCAATTTGCCATCTAAGTTTTCCCCATCTAGTAATAGTTTTTCCTTTCATGGGTTTTGTAGAAATGACAAAACGTTGAACTTTTTTTTCATTACGTTTCAACCAAACCCATGATAAATAGACCGGGAAATTCAAACCAGTTAAATAAACTTGTTGACCCTTAGCTTTAATTTCTGAAACTTTCCGACCATCAGTTAAAGTTCTCGTTTTAGAAATTCCCATAATGGCATGATGATTAAAGGACTTTCCTCGAATTTTTTCCAGTAGTTTAATTGTTCCAAAAGCTGTATCACCTAAGACATAAATCTGAAATTGCTGTGTTAAAATTGAAGGTAATGTGTTGAGCAATTTTGAAGCTAATTGAGAAGGTGAGTGACTTCCTTTTCCCCTGTATACCCGAAAACTCCAAGGAATTCGCCAATTTCCTAAAACCAAGTAAAGAACAACAATATGTAAACCTTTCTTATGGTTATAAACTCTTACTAAGTTGTTAAGATTAGCAAACTTACCAACTTTTTCGAGTGTTGTTAAATCAATCATAACCTGTAAAATAGGTTTTCGTCCTTTTTTTCTAGTAGAAAGAATTAGATTAATAATAAAGGAACGAACAGTACGAATCAAAGAACGAGTTGGCCAATTATATTCATTTAAAAAACGACTAATTGCACTTTCAGATTTTGTTTGACAATTATGAGGTACGTGGGATTTTCCTTCTAGCAATAAACCGAAAATAGATTCTAAGGTTTCTTGCTGATAAATCGTTGGCATTAATTGTTTGAGAGTAGAGATTAATTCTTCAACTTGGGGTAAAATATTATTCATCCAATAGTTCTCTTGCTAGACTAGAGAACAAATATAACAGATCCATCGCACTTGTACCTCCCCAGTTGAAGAATAAAATGGCGAAAAAAGAAAGTGAACGGGAAATAACCCTTAGAATAGAGCGTATTCAGAAAGCAATTGCTTAATTATCCCAGAAAAAGGCAGAAATTGAGAAAAATGGGGAAATTGCCCCCACTGGATGTTATGTCGCACGGTACCAAGCCCGAGGGCAAAAACATCGTTATTGGTATTATCAGCTTAAAGCTAGCGAAGCAATTTTTCCCAAAACTAATCAGGATAATGAATATTCACGCTATCAACACCTAGGAAAAGCTGGAAGTGAAGCTCATATCAATGCAGTTTTAGCAGTGGTCAGACGAGTACAAATTGATGAATTAACTAAAGCTATTGATGGACTAAAAGAAAGTTGGTTAGATTTGTATGGCGATGACAAAAAAGTGGGACATCGAGTGCAATAAATAGAAGGAACTTTGAGTTTTTTGTTATTATTTGATATATGTTCTCTTGCTTGGCAAGAGAACATGACGAAATCCCCGAATCACAATAACTTCATCCACTAATAATCATATCAACTTTTTTTGGTGCAAGATCTGAGTAATAGTGCGATCGTAACTGCCTGTGATCAAACTTCTGCCATTTTTAGTAAAAGCAATGACATTAATTGGCTCTGAATGTAGCTGACCTTCCGAGATTTGAGACCCTGTTTCCAGATGCCAGAGTCTAACCTTGCCCTGTTGATCTGCACTAGCCATAACATAGCCATTGGGACTGATAGTTACAGCATAGGTAGGATTGCCGTAACCTGCCAGCACATAGAAAGGACGTTGATTATTCAAATCCCAAACTCGAATGCCATCTAAAGCCCCACTCACTAACAGTTGGCTATCGGGAGTAATTGCCAAAGACATGATATTGCTGTCATGATCCAATAACGTCCCAGTGTGCTTTTGAATCTGCTGTTCGCTGTCCCAATCCCAGAGATTAATTCCCCCATCATCGCCTCCACTGGCGAGAGTTTTGCCATCGGGACTCATAACGAGACTGCTAACTGCAGTGCGTTGTCCCCGGAGACTCTCGATTTCTCGACCAGTTTCCACCCACCAAAATCGCAACATGGGATCGTTATAACTGCCCCCACTAATCAAATATTGGCCGTCTTGAGTGAAAACAAGAGAATCCACTGCGGAAGTATGTCCTTCCAGAGTCCGAAGCAACTTGGGTGGTTGCCAACGTTGGACTACGGGCAATTCTTCTCCTGGCAAGGTCGCCGTTCGGCTTCGCGGTTCCTGAGTCTGTGGAAGGACACCGTCAGGGGTTAGTTCTTGTGCTGTAGCGGTCATTGCCAGACCCACTGTTACCAAAACAGCAGTACCGAGGGAAAATATCCTGATTTTTTTCCTAGACATGGCTTAAGGACGATTTTTGGAATTTGTTAGCATGGGCAGTGGAGGAAGAGATTGGCTGGGAGTTTGAAAGTAGGAGAGGTTTAACTTGGTCACACGAGAAATATATCCTGGATTTATCTTATTGCAACCCCAACCAAGATAACAAACCTTGTCCAGTGAGGTATTCAATCACTAGGGCTAGCAAGAATCCAATCATTGCGGCTCGACCATTTAACCTTTCGGCATATTCATTAAAGCCGAATTTTTGCTCTTCTAGTTTTGGAGTTGTGCTAGGTTGAAGTTCTGTCATAGTTACCGGACCGTTACAATTCTTGATAATTTTATAATAACTCCATATCAATCCAATTGGCGAATACTTGTGCCAATAGTGTCTGTGTTTACCCCATCTTCAGAAAACTTGCGCAAGAATAACGATAATCTAAGTTTTTTTGCAATGTCTATTGGTTAACTATTCTTTATTAAGAGGAAAACTGAAATTTACAGATCTCAGTTTCTTGTCTCATCTATTTTATTATGTTAAGAATACCTCCTAAACAAGTAAAACCCTACCTCAACAACAGGAAAGATCAAGGCGATTTAGGCGATCTTTTCCATGGACAACCTCAAAATATTAATAGATGGTTAAAATGGTTCTCACCGGGATTGTTAGTTAAGCGCTGGTTATTGCTTTCCGCTATAGGGGTGTTATTAACTGGTTTGGGAGTGGCAATTTGGGTTCAGCTAACGCCGATTCATCGCTTAATTTCCTTGACGGAGAAAATACTGGCAACTATAGCCAAAATTATTCCCAATTATTTATCGGGAACTATAGCCATTGGTTGCGGTTTATTGTTAATTTATTTGGGGCAAAGCCGCGCTTTAGGGTCTATTACTTCCGCTCTCCAGTTAGAAGAAGATCCGGAACTGCTAGATCTCCTTCTAGATCGCCGTCGCTTAAATCGAGGGCCAAAAATTGTGGCTGTTGGTGGTGGAACAGGTCTTTCTACTTTACTTAGAGGTATTAAGATTTACAGCGCCAATATTACTGCTATTGTTACTGTAGCTGATGATGGTGGCTCTTCCGGGCGACTGCGGCGGGAAATTGGGGTTCTACCTCCGGGAGATATTCGCAACTGCGTGGCAGCTTTAGCGGACGAAGAAAAATTATTGACTGAATTATTTCAATATCGATTTACTGCAGGCAATGGTTTGAGCGGTCACAGTTTTGGCAATTTGTTTCTCACCGCCATGAGCGAGATAACTGGAGATTTGGAACAGGCGATCGCGGCTAGTTCTCAAGTTTTGGCGGTGCGGGGAAGGGTATTGCCAGCTACGTTGAGCGATGTCAGCCTCTGGGCGGACTTAAAGGACGGAAGACATATTAAAGGAGAGTCCAATATTAGTGAAGCGGGAGGACAGATCCAGCAAATTGGTTGCACTCCCGCCAATCCTCCTGCATTACCCGCTGTAATCAAGGCAATTGAATCTGCTGATTTAATTATTCTGGGACCAGGAAGTCTCTATACCAGCGTCATTCCCAATCTCTTAGTTCCGGAAATTAGAAAGGCTATTAAAGCGAGTAGAGTTCCTCGCATTTACATTTGTAATATTATGACCCAGCCGGGAGAAACTGATGGTTATAGTGTTGGAGATCATATTGAGGCCATCGATCGCGTTTGTGGAGATAAGCTTTTCGATGTTGTTTTAGTTCAACGGTACAACCCCTCCGAGCAAGCCATACAGCGTTACGCTTTAGAAAACTCCCATCCAGTCTTTTTCGACCGGGAAAGAGTAAAAAAACTAAGACGGCGAACAATTCATGCTAATATCATGGATGAAGACCAGGATACTGGATATGTTCGCCACGATCCCCAACGTCTAGCTGGGGTTTTGCTTCGTTGGTATACTCGCACAGCAAAAGTTTGGTAGATAGATGATCTTTAGCCTTCCCAATAAGCTAGCAACAGTAGAGTTTGGCAGGGTTTTGGGGCAATCTCTCCCAGTAGGCAGTACGGTCCTGTTGGAAGGTGATTTGGGAGCTGGTAAAACTACTCTCGTGCAAGGTATTGGATTGGGATTGGGGGTTAAGGAACCAATAGTTAGTCCTACTTTTACCCTCATTAATGAGTACGAAGGAGAAATCTGCCCCCTTTATCATTTGGATTTATACCGAATGCTTTCTAATGAGATTGAGTCTCTTGCTCCAGAAATTTACTGGGAGGGGCGGGAAGTAGCGCCGGGAATTACTGCCATTGAGTGGGCGCAGCGCTTACCATATCTACCTAGTAGCTATGTAAAGATAGTACTTAGTGTTGATTTGACAATGGAAAAACGTGGAATTGATTTACAGTCTTTTGGTATTGATTTTGGGTTAGATAAAATAAAGTTATTGAATATTTGATAGGGAATATCCCCCCCAGCCCCCTCCCCCCCACCCCCCCTGTTTCCCCCCCAGTGGGGGGGACCAAGGGGGGGTGGGGGAAAAGAAAGGGGGGAGAAGAAAAAATACTCCTCTCATTTGGAGATAGAAGAAAAAGTACTCCTCTCATTTGGGGATAGAGGAAAAAGTACTCCTCTCATTTGGGGAGTAGAGAAAAAAGCACCCCTGCCCCCCTTTTTAAGCTATCCTTTATAAACATCTTTCTTAACAAAAAACTTGACAAAAGCGCATTTTGTGTATATAGGGCTGAAATGACCATTTTTGGTAGCGATCCGGAACGGATCCGCGAAGAGTGCGCCGACAACATTGTGGGATTTTTCGAGATACATGGTTTTGTCTTTTTGTCAAGTCGTAATAGTTTAAGAACAGGCTATATTGCTTTGATAACAAGGATTCCAGCTTTTGTTAAGAAAGTTTCTTATAATGTATAGTTTTGATAAGGGGGATTTAGGGGGATAGTCCCCTTTGATATAAGCCTCAATAAGAGTATTATTAATTTGCTATAACACACCTATTAAAAGTTCAAACTGCTTGTTAAAGAAATTGAACCTGAACGATCATGTCATCAAAATCTAAATCCCCTCCATTGGGTGAATCCTCAAATCCAAAAGTGTTATCTCCTAGAGAAATTAAATGGTTTGCACCATCGGCATTGGCTTCCACAAAGGGAAAGTAAACTTCCGTATCGGCAAAGGTGTCAGGATTACCATCTGCGATTATGAATGGAGCAAAAATATCTCCAGCTTCAAAGGTGGTGTTAAACACAGTATTTTCATCTGTAATGTCAAGGCCAAGGCGCTGTTCAATGGCAGTTTGAGCGTAGTTAGTATCCCCTGGATTCACATCAGCAACCCCATCACCATTGGTATCAATGCCACCAGATTCATCCACAACCTTGTAGAAATCTACAAAGTTAGAAAACGCCGCTTCACTGTTCACCATAATTTGAGCATTTAACCGATCAACTTCTTCCCTGAGATCGATCGCCTCTAAGCCTGTTTGATTTTGCAGGGCTGTTCCAATTTGGGTTGAACCAAATTCTAAAGCTTGAATTGCCACTTGGAAGGCTTCAAAGGTTCCACCTGCCCGATCCTGGAAGTTGAGATTGAAGCCTTCCGTGGTGAAGTCAACAACTTCTGCATTGTTCAGATTGGAGAAAAATACCTGGGGACTCTGACCAGCTTGCAGTCGATCCAGGGTGCCACCTGCAATCACCATCAAACCAATGCGTGTACCTACTATAAAATCCAGGGCACGACTGAAACCCTCAACAGAAAAGTCATTGGGCAAGCCAGAAGGATTATCACTGGCTAGGGTTGAGAAGATAACACTATTTCTGTCCCTTGCCAGAATTTCCGCCAGGTAATCTTCGCTATCAGGGGCAACACCGTTAACCGTTCCCTGGGCATCATCCACTACAAAGGCAACCAGTTGATTGGTCTGATTTGTGTTAACCTGGGTAACTAGAGCCTGTAGAGTGGTGTTGCCTCTAAAGAGAAATAAGCCATCCGCACTGGTTTCACTGAAGCCAAAATTAAAGGAGATGCTGGTAACAGCCTCATCACCCGTACCAGCGGTTAACACCGTGAAATCCCCCTCGCTGAATTCCCCTTGGAGCGTTATAGATGACTCATCAAAAGATAAAACACTATCCCCTTCCTCAGAAGCCACTGCAATATCGCCAAAGATCGATCCAAGAACAAGGATTTGATCTCCATCCTCAAAGTCTTCAATCCTATCACCATTCAGTTCCCTAGCTGTTCCACGAACTATATCGCTACCCATACCCAGGGTAACAACATCAATACCTGCTCCCGGTTCAATAATATCTTTTCCTGGCCCACCATTGAGGGTATCCGCTCCAGTTCCACCTCGAACTGTGTCATCCCCAGCTTCACCAAGAACTATATCGTCATCTGAACCACCATCCACGACATCGTCATTTTCACCCCCTTCAATCTGATCGTTGCCTGGGCCACCCAATACAACGTCTGGTTCCTCAGTGCCCATCAGACTGTCGTCCTCATCGGTTCCCGCTTCCGTCACTTCCCCTGAGATTTCTGCGAAGGCGATACGGACAGCATCAGCAATGTTCTCACTATCACTTTCAAGAGTAACTGTTGAACCACGTCCAAGCTGTGCTGAGATCTCTTCATAAGTGCTACGCTCATCTGCGGTTACAGCAAATATAGGTGTGGCACCAGTGGTATTCAGCAGGTCACTCACGAACGACAGCAACAGTTCAACCCCATCATCAGGCAGTGGTGGTATCACCCCATTTCCCGTGTCATCGGGACCACGAGGCTCACCAACGGGCAGACTTTCACTACTGGGACTAGATGCAGATACATCACTAGTTGTTACACTGGCCCTTTCAGCGGCAACATCCTCAGAGCTAGAGGTAACAGTGATTCCTTCGTTTTCCAGAAAATCCCGGATTGTGGCTTAAATGAAGCCATAGTTTGCTGCGCTTTGAGGTTCTGCGTCAGTAGCAACTAAAATAATCTTCCGGGAATGTTCTCTCAAGTTCAAGCCGATACCCTTTGCAGCACGCCATATCCCCACATATTGAGCTTCTGGAGTATCATTGCCGCTTCCAACTGATAATCCTGCTAGAGCAGATTCAAAAGCAGAAATGGAATCTGTCAAGGGTAGATCTGCTCTATAAAGGTAGTCTCCTGGGGAACCAAAAGGCTCAACTGGCCGATCGATAAAGGAAGCGATAGCTAATTTGGAATCAGGAGCCTGCGAGCGAATTAAGTTAGCAATGATGCGGGCACTTGCGATAAAATTGGCCAGGTCATCTTCAAAAGAACCTGACAAATCCACTAGTAAGACAAAGTCAACGGGTCCACAACCTAGAATTTTCCTGGTTAAGTCAATGGTTTCATCTTTAAAGCGAGCGGACGAAAATCTTCTGCAAAGTATCGGAACCATCGCTCATGTCTCCCCGTGCATGAGCAATTGTAATGGCACCTGTTGCTTCGTCACGAGTCATGTCATATTCAGAACAGTTCCCAGAATAAATCGCAAGATCGTCACCAGCACCACCATCTAGGGTGTCGTCGCCCCCTCCTCCTTGCAGTTCATCATTGCCATCACCTCCCTCTAGATAATCGGCAGCATTAGCACCGTGAAGGAAATCCTCTCCCCCATTGCCTACAAGAATGTTACTAAGCTCATTACCAATTAGGAAATCATTCCCATCAGAGGCAGTTGCATTTTCAATCCGAACACCATTGGCAATGGAATAACCACCCAGGTCATACCCTTTTGCGGTAGAATTCACAAAAACACGAGAGAAAAAGCCCCCAGCATGGTAGTTTGGATCTTCGAGATCGTTTTTGAATTCACTTGGCAGCTGAGAATAATGTTTTGCCAGTGTTACCTGCTCAATCCATTTTTGAGTCTCTGCATCATCAGTGGTGGAGAGGGTTGCATCGTTCAGATTCAGTAATACTCGCTTGCTCCCACTGTAAATGATTCTATCCGTCCCACCTGTATCCCAGATGGAAAAGAAAGCACGACCGATTTCCACTGTTCCATCGTTACCATCTACGTCCAGGGCCCCAGTTTTAAGATCCACTAACCTGTAAGTCGTAATGGTATTATTGGTATTGGGATTGGCCCCATACATTGCCTGGATAGCTGCAATATCCAGGGCAGAAGGGCTAGCAGAATGACCAAAGGGCCCCCTCAATGTTTTATCTAGACCACCAGTCTCGTAAGACAACACTGTATAGCGCTCGTTATCTAGCGGCCTTTCGGGGGAATCAGTTGCATCGCTACTGCCTACTTGCGTAGAGCCATTAGCAGTATCCTGTGGGTGCGCAAGTCCTAAACCATGGCCAATTTCATGATTGGTTACGTACATTAACGCATTAGCACCACCTGGTTCAGCAGCCGCTCCTAAGAAAGTAGTAGTATTCAGCAACAAGTAGCTTTGAAAATTAGTCGATGAACCTGGCATAGGATTATTACCAGGAAAATCCATGGTTCCAGCTAAGGAAATAGTGCCACGGGCATAATTATCAATTCCAGCAATTTTGATGTCGGCACTATTAAAGTTGGCTGCAGCAGTAAAGTTCAAATTAGAAACTCGCTCATAAGCGGCAAAGCTCCCCAAGACAGCATCTCTGTAATTGGTCTCCGTATCGATAGCATTAAATGTTCCTGTCCGAGCACTTGTAATTTCTCCAGTTACCTGTGCTTGGTGGGCTGTGGTGGCAAAGGCATATGTTAAGTTGGTTGTGTTCCAAATGGTGGTTCCCTCAATAGGATTGAGAACCGCTGTTGAAGTTGAGCTACGAGTAGTAATTCCGGCCATGGGATTTTCTCTCCTCAATTAGTTGGTAGGTTTGGATTTTGCAGAATTCAACCAATTGTCTGCTCCCAGACATAATTCAACAAAATTGTTGATCTGCTGTAGCGCGGTAAAACGCATCGATTCATTGTTGAAAGATGCCGGTCGGCTTCTGCTAAAAACGAATATGGGACTTCATGGTCTGCCTCAAGAGTTGAAAACCACAATGGGGCTCCATCCTTGATGAAACGGCCTTCAAAAACCGGCAGATATGGACCTTCTTTGACAAAATAGATATCAAAAGGATCCTCTGGATCTCGTTTACTGGTTAAAGCTCCCTGGGCACGAGTCATAAGATGATCTATCACCCAATCATTTGCTGGACGATGCAAATAGTGAATCTGATAAGGTGAAGGCTCACAGACTAGTTTATGTGCGGAACACTCTGGCCAATTGTCACTAATCCGCCAGCGCCAGGACTGAGCTTGACGCAGGAAAAACTGGATAACATCAATTTCCTCACCAGGATCTGCCTTCTCCAGAATTGAATAAGCTTCCTGTGAATTTTTGCTATTCCAAAAAAAGACAGAAGCAACAGCATCAGAATTTTCTTTTTGATATAGGGTCAAGGAAATGTTGGTGGAGGAAAGCCACCGGTTTTCATTGGCTTTTGTCCACGTGACACCATTGGTTTCACATGAAGAGCCATCCAGTGGGCTGGTTGTATCTTCCGACTCAACAGACTGTGGTTGAGCTAGCCAACAAGTGGCAAAAAATAGCATAAAGGGTAAAAGCAAAATAATCTTCAAGTTTTTCATGTCGATCCATATGTCAATATGTCCAGTAAAAATTGCACCCTCATCTCTATTATAACTCTTTTGTCCTATCCCCCTAAATCCCCCTTACGGAAGCTATGCAAAATAGCATATTTCTTTACAAAAAATTTGACAAAATTGAGTTTATATGCATGGGGGAAATAGAGGGGTTATTATATAATCCACTTTCTTTGCTTCAGACTGTGGCACAGAGGACTACAAAACAGAGGAAATACTTCAAGAAGTAATATAGAAATAACACTCAAGGGCGATCCCTCCGGGATCTGCTCCGCAGCACACGCAGTGGCAGGCTCCGCCCGATCGCCTTTGAGTGTGGGTGAATATTTTTTAGTTTTGGCTCTAGACAAATTGAAGAGAATTAGATAAGATATAGTAAAGCAGATATGGAAGGGTAAGTAGATGGAAGGATGGGCAACAAAAGAATTAAAAAGCGCTCAACTGGGAGATACTAGACGAACAAAAAGATTAATTTCAATTGTTGAAAATCTAACTAAAAAACCAAATAGTACTGTGCCAGAAGCTAGTAAAAATTGGGCCAACACAAAAGCAACCTATGACTTTTGGGATTCTCCCTACATAAAACTCAGATCTTGCACCAAAAAAAGTTGATATGATTATTAGTGGATGAAGTTATTGTGATTCGGGGATTTCGTCATGTTCTCTTGCCAAGCAAGAGAACATATATCAAATAATAACAAAAAACTCAAAGTTCCTTCTATTTATTGCACTCGATGTCCCACTTTTTTGTCATCGCCATACAAATCTAACCAACTTTCTTTTAGTCCATCAATAGCTTTAGTTAATTCATCAATTTGTACTCGTCTGACCACTGCTAAAACTGCATTGATATGAGCTTCACTTCCAGCTTTTCCTAGGTGTTG
>CAXFYD010000084.1:0-20405 GCA_964006365.1 Trididemnum miniatum | reverse complement strand
TGTCTTGAATTGGCTTAGACATCAACCGGCTGAGTTACAACACTGGTATAAATGCCCTCGTTCATAGATGGACTGTAGCTCTTGAGAGAGGTGGAGACTGAGTAGAGAAGTAAAAAAATGTAATCCTCACACTTCTACCTTTCTTTTGATGCATAATACATGCTGCAGTTATAATTTGTTTGTACATTATAAAGTTGGGTGCATTACTTTTTGAATGTCCCCCGTAATTGTTCGTTTTCGTTATGACTAAGGCGACTGTACAATAGTTTGAAAAATGATGACTTTTTCACAACACTAATTTTTTGAAAATTGCCGGTGTTATTGCTCATTTTTCGTTTCTTGAATAAACTTACATTTTCATGAAAACAAAGTCACATTTGAAGCTTATATTTATAGGTCACGAAATAGCCTTGTAATGATATGATTGTTAATTCAAGCGATTGATCACTTGGTTTTGCCATGGCAAAGATCCTTCTTCGCTGTTGAAGTATTCCAAGAAGTGTTGCCTTATTACTCGACCTTCTCCTCCTGGACGTCCTTTGTATCCTGCCAGTGAAGACATCTGTTGGTTTTCTGTTTCGTTTAAGCGTTCGGGATTCGTCAAAAATCCGTCACCCACAGTGCTTTGTGGTGTTGAATACGTTGAGCATTCTTTTCGGAGAAAGTTGTGAAGCACCACGGACGCTTTTACTACTTTAACGGCATTCGAGGGCTTCATAATGAGTGACCGACGAAAGCAGCGAAAGCGTGAGGCCAATATGCCGAAGGAGTTTTCCACAACCCGTCGGGCTCGGGATAAACGATAGTCGTACATTCTCTTTTCATCAGTCAAACTATCGGAAGGAAATGGTCGCATTAAGTTTGGTAAAAGCGGAAATGCTTCATCTCCGACAAGCACATAGGGAAGCGCACAACTTCGGGTCCCAGGAAGTTCTTTGTTTTTTGGAAATGGCACTAAACGTTGTTTCACCATGGAACCCAGCACTGAGTTTGCAAAAACGCTTCCGTCGCTTTGGCTACCGTACGCCCCTATGTCCACTACAACAAAATTGTATTGGGCATCGGCAACTGCTAACAATACAATGCTGTGGTTCTTTTTGTAGTTGAAGTATTGTGACCCGGAGTTATCGGGTGCTTGGATTGTGACATATTTGCCATCAATTGAACCCACGCAATTAGGAAATTGCCAGTGGTGATAAAAGTCTTCGGCGATTTGACGCCAACGCTCTTCATCGGGAGTTGGCATATATTTCGGTTGTAAGACTTCCCAAATCGCATTTCATGTTTCTGGAATTATTAGCGAGACGATTGCTTTACTCATTCGAAAAGCTGTCGCAATTGTAAAATAGCTATCTCCAGTAGCCAAAAACCTGTAAAATATTGGTGTAGTGGTTGAACACTTTGCCACAGGTTAACTAAATTTCTCTAATATAGCGCTAAATTGGTAAGTTCCTTACATTCCGTAGGCTGGTCGATTCGCGGACTGTCAGGTGTGTTGCACCCCTCCCTTTGGTGTGTGACAGCAGTACTTCTATGTTTACTGTTCTTGTTTGTTATTTTCAATTCGCGTATTTCGACTTGAGAGTCAAACGAGCTCTTTTGAATCGCTAGACCACAGTGTCCGGATAAATTTAAGATTTTTTGATCGAGAATATGAGCCATCATATTTGAGGTATAAACACTTATTTGTTTCTACACATCAGCTAAAATGATTTACCTGAGGGTAACTGCAAGTCTTTCGCTAGCGGAGATGGGTCTTCGTAGACGAGTTACTTTTTTTCGAATTTTTGGAGCGACCATGCTGAGCAGTTTATCATACACACTAGGTGTCATTCGAAACGTGGAGAAAAAAAAGAGTGTCTTAAGCTTCTCATGTCTTCCACCAGTCTATGAAAATCACCTGCAGCAAACACAATTTCCTATTTACATAGAAGCTAATTTTAATTTTTCGTAGAACTACTGTAAATGAAACCCCAATAGACCTAGGCATACTGCTTTTGCTTCCAAATTTGAGGTATATTGGCTGGCTTCGGATTTGAACCAGACAGTATGGTTTAGTTTTTATAAGCTTTACGGATCGACAACGAAACTTGTCTTGGCTAATAGACGACCTGAAGGCCAATAAACAGTATATAAGGTGAAACAAGATCCTTAACTAGATAGCAATATGCTAAAACAACTCCACCACTACCGTTCAACTGTCTTGAACACTTGTTGAACAAGTTGTATTACTGACTTGCATTAACTACTCAAACCCCAATCAAAACAATTTAGGTTAGTCTACCGATTAATTACCATGCACAAATCCTAGTTCTACTCTTACTTCACATTAGTTAGCCTATATTCTTACCTTCATTTTCGTCACGTTTTTGCAAAATTGGATGTACCCAGTGGGATCTTTTACGCTTTTTACTAAGCAGACGCAGTATATAGATTAATAACAACTTTTTTCGGAATATTCTTCTCCTTCTTAAACGACAGAACGCCATCATCCACAATATGAACCTACCGTTTCAAACGTTTGGTTGGAAACCAAAATTTTCCCGCCAACTTTTGCAAACAAATCTCCGCTAAGCGTAACATAATTTTTACGCTAATTTGAACGACCTCTACGCTGGCACGCTACGCGCTGGCAAAAATCTACGCCAAGTGTAAACGGGGCTTTATCCATGAAATCGCGATAGTAGTTATATATCACTGCAAACCAAAATGGGTATAGTGACAACCCAAAAAACTTGGGTAATAAATTGGGTAGACTCGTTGAGACACCCAACTTATTTATTTGGGTATGTCTTACCCAATTCATGTACCCAAAACTGCCAACAACAACCCAAAAAAAACGAAAGTGAATTAACTCATTATTGAAACCCAACTGTGAGTCTCGGGAATTTAAGATCTACATTAACTCTTTTCTTGCGCCTATTACGACTGTCCTGGATTGTTCCCTAGGCGCATTTCTTACCTCAGCATATTCATATGTATAACTTCTTGATTCATACATAACACAACAAATGAAGAATAATTTTTCTTTATTGGCATTTACGCAAATACGTCATTTTGGGAGTTTAATACCCAATACTTTTTCAATTTATAAATTTGTTTTTCTTATAAATGCTTATATGTAACAATGCGATAGTAAACCACTTGGCAAATCAAACTTCTGTTTGAGATTTTTGGTTGAGATGGCAAGCATTTAACTTCGGAAAACATCGTTACCAGCCTCCTAAAAATTATTTTGTACACTCATCAACCGTTTTATAAAAGCTTGTGTGTGAACAAGAATTATACATGAATGCAGAAATCCAACAGGCGTGCGGCTCGCAAAAATTGGACATCTGGACTGGATAATTTTGAATATTTGCACTGCTGGGAGTAGAGTAGAAGCTGCTTCATATCTCAATATTGATACCCCTAATTGTACCATTAATTAAAACAGAACCGGTCAAAAGCACAACTTTTGTAATTATAGAACCGGCTGACAGAAAATTTGAATCCCTCCACTGCTTATAGCATCTCCATTTTAGGTTCTTACCCTAGAATGAATTTGATTTTTTAACTTGTTGCGTAATAGTTAGCTAAGTACAATAATCTCCGGCGATGTACTAATTTACTTAGGTACACAGAATTGAGAGTTGGGCAAAAATTAAAACAACCCAATTACGTTTTTGAAGGTTTTTGGGTGTGGTTGATTTTAACCCAATTATGTTTCGCTTACCCAAGTAAAATTTTTGGGTTTAGCTTTTGAATCAATATTTTTTTCGCGCTCTGGGGTAAATACGTTTTTGCCCAATATTTTTGGATACTGCATCATAAACAATTGGGTATTGGGCACTTTTACCCACTTTTACGGACTTCTACTACCCAAAAAGATTTGCAGTGTACTTTTTCGTAACAAACATACATGATCACTGGCAAACTGTTTATGTACAGCACAGTTGCGATAACAACGCATTTTTGCATTACACACTAAAATTGATACCAGTCACACAATGGCTCGTTAACCTAGGGCGGATCCAGAAAGACTTGGTGGAGGGGGTGCAGTTTTGAATTAGGTTGAATGTTAACTGAATGCAAAGACGTTAAGTCCGATAAAGAGCGTAAATACTGTAAGTTCTTTTCAGAAAATGTGTCCATGCAAGGGGAGTATATTTAGAACTTTTTAGCACCAAATTTAGGCTTTTTTAATCGTATTTTTTCTAGCAAAGTTAAATTTGAAGCAAATAGAGAAACAAACATGATTCTAGGGTGGTCCGGAGACATGCTCCCCCGGAAAAGTTTTGAAATCTTACATACTGTAATGGGTACTTTAGCGCTTTTCGAACAATTTGTAACGCAAATTTCGTTCTTTTGTACCTAATTGTGCCTTCACCAAATATATTGCATTGTGTTCGCGCATTTTAGATTAAAGCATGGCAAAAGGTCTGTTTGCACTGAATGCGATTTTAATCCGCTTTGTTGTCGTGCGAAATATTTTCCATTTTTTGACGTAAAAAGTTGGTGCAAATATCTCCAAACTACTTGAACCCCAAGAGTTTTGCTTTTTATCGGTAATTTTGTAAAGCACCTAACGATTGTTCTTAAAATGCCGCGCAAAGTGACGTAGTTTTACGTCATAATTTTTAACTGTTTCGAAGCCTATACGTCACCTTACGCTCAAAAAGTCGCATCGCATTCTGTGTAAACACACCTTAAGGCGTAACAATTATTGTTGAATCGAAGAGGTTCGAAATGAAGGAAAAATCTTATTCATCAAAAACATTGTTTAAATTGGCTGGTGGGGGTATGCATACCCCACATCTCCCCACTGGATTTACCCCCTCAAACTCCCTGGATCCAACCCTGGTAAGCTCTAATGTTTGGTACTTTTTAAAGTGCAAGATGGTTCAAGCCTCAAGAAATCTAATGGCAATTTTTGAAATTTCTGCCGAGGTCTTGCTCCTAACACGGCTTTTGGCTGGTTGATAATGACTCTTTTGAATACAGCCATGAAAAAATTTGTACAAAATTAGTTTTTAATTAAAACATTGCTATGTTACGAGAGGCAGCAAGGTAATATGTCATACTTCATCGTTGTTAGGAAATGAAAAAGTGAAAATATGCTTTGTAAGTGTGATTAAAATCAATATTCTCATTACATTTTGCTCTATATAAAAACTGCGGCGTACAAAAGCTTGCTGCATACTCAATGTGCTAGAAGTTGAGTTCTCATGTTTCAAATTTTCAAAAATTAATCGAGAAAGATGTTCAGTATGATAAGCTAGAAAATTACTCCGGTAAAGCCACACGACAAAGGCCTAGCAAAAATGATACCAAATATTTGCAATTAGGCAGACTGAAAAAAACGTAGTTTCGGCAGTAAAAACTGCTACGATAGAATTCGGCTACATAGACTTCGTCTATGTCGACACTTTTTGTTGGTTCCGGCAAAATTCCTATCTTTTGCGTGCATTTGAGTTTGCTTATATCGACTTTGGCTGTATTGCTAGTTCGCCTATTTCCACACTCTTTTTTATCCCCCAAAGCAGTGGCGTAACTATGTCTTTTTTTTGGGGGGGGGGGCAAATGCCCAGGGTCATTTTCCAGGTGTTCGAAATGCCTCAAAGCCTATAAGGTTTAGTTAAAGCTACAGTATTTTGCAGTAATTTGCACACATCTCCTTTGTTTTCACGAACTTCAAAATCTTCAATATAGACGTAGGCTAAATAATTTTGCCATTAAATACATAAAAACTTTGAATATTTGTGAAGTTTTGGTATTTTCTTTGCTTTTCAGTTGCTTTGGAACTCACTTTAGGAGACTATTGTTTGGACCAAGCGAATAGTTCTAGTCTAATTGATAGTTTTGGGGAAAACCTTTCACATCATAATCCATGCATAATAGCAATTTTTTTCTTAGGTTTTGAGATATTTGTTTGTTACAAGTTTCAACTACAGACGTTTTGATTGGGGAGGGAGGTGAAACACGTTCCAGTCTGTTTTTTTTTTCAAATATTTGTTTCGATCATTTGACCGATTTTAGCTGAACTTGCACCATTTTTTTAGTCAAGTCGATTTTTTTGGTCATATTCTATACTTAAGCTTAGAAACCACATTTTCAACACTTTTGTGAATTATAAAATTTATTGAAGTTTTGAAACAAGATACGTACGACCACTAAAATGGGAAATTGGAAAACATGGTGCGGTGCAAACAAATAATTAGTTATGTTGGGAACTGAACAACGTATTGAAGAGACTTTATGTCGATCATTACCTGTATAATAGGTATTACTATCTCCAGATGAAAAGAGCAATTATTGTTAAACTAAAATAATTGCAAATTTCTTTAGGTCTTTTGGACCAAAAAAAAAAGTCGACCACTGCCAAAAATATTCGGTCAATAACCGACAAATGACCGGAAACAACAAAAAAACAAAACTAAGTTTCAGTGTAAGATCAAATACAATGTCAGATTAAGACTTTGAATTTTGCTAGGGGCACGAAGGATTTTTCGGAGTACGGTGACCTTTATCATTCCGACTCAGATATAGGCCACGCATCACACTATTATAGTCAGTCTTTAGGCTTATAAAAATGATATATGCTTTGCCACAGAAATTATTGAACGTGAGCCTCCGCAGACGTGTTTGTCAAATTGATATTTTTCTGGCTCTGATTTTCGCTGCATCTGGTAGCAAACGCTTTGTGTCATCAATTCTTTTTATTAGACCTACTTAAATATAGTTACACTCAGCCACTCAATGTGGTCACTGGTCAGTCGTCGTCGTTTGGCGGGGCATCTCTTCCAAGACAGATGGAAGGACCAAGGCCGAGGGTTTATCCTTTTACCACCCTGGCCACCAAACGGCTTGGGTCAGATGCTGACTGTAAGGGACTTCAGCCAGCATCTTGTTTCGTCATCCAACACCATTAGACCAAACATACCTCGGGGTGCTCGATGTATGGGACACTGTAAGATGATGTGATCTGCGATTTGTTCACTGGCACCACACTCACAATTCGCTAGAGGAGCGAGACCCCATTTGTACATGGACGAACAGAAACGTCCAACACCAGAACGCAGACGGTTGAGCTTGACCCAGGCTGCCCTCGGCAGACCCATACCCAAGGGTCTGGAGCTAGCCTTGGGAATGAAAGCGTGGAGTGACAATGCGTTGGCAGAGTACTCCATGTCCCATTTCGTGTTCGTCCACTCGGCTGCACGGACGTCCATCTCAGAAAGACTGTCTAGTAATTTCCGAGCTGCAGGTACAAATGAGCGTCTAGATTTCAATCTCTCCCTACATACGTCCTGTGACTCATGAAACTGGCCATGTAAAATGTGGTCAGGGTCCAGGGAGCTGCGGTTGGCTAGGGAGAGTGTCACTCCTTGGCGGCGAAGCTCAGCTGGCTGGATGCCTGAAAGAACCGGAAGGTAGACCGATGGAGTGGGACGCAGGCACCCAGTGACAATGCGCAAGGCGTCATTTATTACACTGTCGATAAGCCGTATGTGCGCGCTGCGACACCAGACTGGTGCGCAGTATTCGGCAGTCGAGTAGACCAGAGACAGGGCAGCTGTGCGTAATGTCTTAGCGCTAGCACCCCAACCTGTTCCAACAAGTCACCTCAACAGTGAGACGCGAGCACATAACTTCTTGCGCAATGCTTCCAGGTGAGGACGATATGTGAGCGATCTGTCCAGTTTGACCCCACGATAAGTGGGAACTGGACAGAAAGGTAAGGTCTTACCGATGTTACAGACCTTAAGCTCACGCTTAGCCTCTCGATTGTGGAGGTGGAAGGCCGCCGTCACCGTTTTAGTGTGGCTAAGCTTCAATCGCCAGGTCTGGAGATATTCCGAGAGTGTAGTCATGTCCTGGCTTAGAGTCCTTTCCAACTCCTTCCATTCTCCAGATGTATGAAGTATCGCCAGGTCGTCGGCATAGGCGAACTTCTTAGAGGTTATGGAGGGGATATCATATGTATAGATGTTGAAAAGGAGGGGGGCCAGGACCGATCCCTGGGGGATGCCATTTCTCAGGCGTCGTAACCTGCTAGGCTTGCTGTCGCCAGTTGTAAGGGTGAAGCTTCTGTTGCGGATCAGCTCCATAATCATACGAACCATGTGCTTGTCCGGCAGAAGCCGCAACAGCTTGCAGGTGAGGCCACGGTGCCAGACAGTGTCATAGGCAGCTGTCAGGTCGATAAAGACGGCACCGGCCTTCTTTTTCGCTTCGAATGCATTCTCAATGCTTTGCGTGAGCAAAGTGACTTGATTCACGGTGGATCTTCCGCGTCGAAAACCCGCCTGTTCCCGTGGGAGCAGAGGGTCAATAAGAGGTTCGACGCGGGCATAGATAAGTCGCTCGAGAATCTTGTAGGGAACACAGAGCAAGGAGATCGGACGATAGCTCCTTGGGTCCTCTACCGGTTTCGAAAACTTTGGGACCGCTACTACTAGCGCTCTTCTCCAGATCTTAGGAATTTTGAGGTGGTGCAGGCAGGAAGATAGGTGGCCAGGATGCCAAGATTTTAAACCGGTTCCAGCATGGATTATTAGCTCCGGACAAATGGAATCAGGTCCGGGAGCTTTGCCTGGTTTTAAATGTTGGAGGGCAGCAGCGAACTCCCGATGGGAGAAGCTCCCGGAGACATTCGCAGGATGTAATGGCTCAGCCCTCCAAAGGTCAGACACTTCCTGTAAAACGAGCCGAGATGAGCGTCGATTCACACCTTCGTATTTCCCGTTTTTAACCAGCTGAGAAGCAATAGCATCAGCTGAAACGGGATATTGACATGGGGATTGTCGTGACCTACCAGTCAAGTTGTTTATAGTATTCCATGCCAGCCGGCTGGAGTGCGAAAAGTCAATGTTGCGGACCGTCTCTGACCAGCGATTTCTCCGCTTCTCGTCGAGCCTTGTGAGTCGGGCTGTAGCAGCCCTATCCGAATCAGGGCCCCCAGGTGACTGCAGGAAATGCTGATAGAGGTCTTCACACTCCGCATCCCAGCAAGGTATGTGGTTTGATCGTCGACCACGAGGTATGCATTTCTTCGCCGCAGTGCTTATTACCTTGCAAAAGCACTGGTAAACCTGATCGATGTTCTGAGATTCAGGTGGCGGTATACTCTTGGCCAGTTTGTTGGTTAGGTTAGAATAGTGGTCCCAATTGGCCTTGCGGAAATTCCATCGCTTTACAGGCTTGCTTGGTTTTGGATGAGCAAGTTTGGGTGGACTTATAAGCGAGGGTCGGTGTTGTGACCTTGGGAACTTTCCTAAGATACGTCTGTCAGGTAAGCAACTGTCCAAATCGACACTGGCAAATGCAAGATCTGGGTTGGTGTCTGTTTTCCAGCGGCCAGAGTGGTAACTGGCGGCCTCCTTGGGGCTATATAGCAGGGTGAAGTTGTTGGCACTGGCCCAGCCAGCCAGGCATTCACCATGTGGATTGTTATTATCATAACCCCAGTCAACATGGTGACAGTTGAAGTCGCCAGCATAGAGGCAGGGATGGGGGAATGCTGGAAGATCAGATGCTTGCATCCGTGTTGGAGGGGGTTTGTAGACGATGACTATTTTATTGTTATCAACATCCACGCACACCCACTCGATCTCCGATGTTGGTGGGGACTGGTCGATTAGGATCCACTTCAGACGCTCATGGACAAACGTAGCAAGACCATGTTTCCTGGTTAAGGAAAACCCAGCTAGATGGTAGCTCGGAAGATTTAACCTTTCTACTGAGGTGCAATGGGTTTCCTGCAAGAGGATGACGAGTGCCTCACACTGTATCGCAAGATGATGCAACACGCTCATCTTGCTTGCAGTGAGGCCTTCGATGTTCAGTTGGAGAATGCTGGGCCTTTGGAACTTGTTGACGGTGCGCCGAAGATGCGCATCGCCCCGTCCTGAAAAGGACGTTTGCCACTACCCAGCTTGAACATCGTTAGGTGTCCCGCCGTTAAGGCAGATTCGGTTTCTGTCAGCCAGATTAAATAGCGTAGACAGAGTAACGCTCCGGGCTACGGGAAAGCATCTGCCATCCGGAGCTTGTACTACGGGCTACGGGAAAGCAACTGGTCAGTAAGGTTAAGGTTTGCAGAGCTTCTTTGTTTAATTTTTTAAGAAAATAAGGCATGAAAAAGTGTCAATCGATGCAGTTAAATTGATGACATCATTTTGTTACTGACCACCAAAGACGCCGAGAAGGGCCAAGGGTTCCCACTAAATCGTAACACGCTTCGATGTAATCTAAAGGGAACAACAAAATTTGATTTTATAAATACATTTGCTTTACTTGAACACTGATTGTAAGCGTTGCAACATCAAACTTTCGAGTAAGAAACAAACACATGAAATCCGAAATTACTCTCTACATTCATTACTTAATAAAATTAGAATTAATTTTGATTACTTTCTTACTTTTACTTAAGTAGAAACGCTATGACATACTTCTACTTAAACGCCATTTTTGAGTAAGTAACAATACTTTTACTTAAGTAGATTTTTTGACTACTTTGTCCTCTTCTGGAAAGCGTTTTATGGCTGAAATGCTTCGATATGCTAAGATGGTTGGCTGATTAATTTTCTGATTAAAAGTGGCCGGTTAGCCAAGTGGTTAAAGACTTCACTATCGGCTCGGGAGGTCTGGGGCTTAATTCCCGGGCGGTCAAATCGGACACAGTGTCGCCGACAGCTCGCCACTGCTGCGACGTTTCTTCGGAGTTGTGTTGTCCAGATACTAAGTCGAGTAGATGGGCCCTTCCACTCGTTATACGCTTCGGCGTAATACTGCGAGCCTACGAGTAAAATGAAGATATTAACGAAGATTAAGCGATGAAGGCTTATATACCGAGGTCCGTCCAATCTAGCTATTAAGCTAAGAGAGTGATTCAAGCTTATAAGTCAATAAAAAGTATTTTAAATTATGAATTGAACTTGCATTTAACTCATTTGTAATCCTACTCGTAATCATATTTTTCTGGTTACGTTTGATTTGGCCTAAGATCTTGGTCGGTTATATCCAAGTTTGATTCATTAATTGAAATTCTTTGAAATAAAGATATGATTATTTTTTGAAGTTCCTCATAGTTTTTACCTAATCAGAAATTTATCGCAATCATTTTTTGGTTTTTGCTCAAGTTTGAGATTTACGTAGTTAGTTGATTAGTATTTTAGCTGCAACAGAAAACGCAAATTAAAACAAAATAATTTAAACAACCGAAAACGTAATTAATAGATTTTCGGTAATATTTTAGCTGCAACAGAAAACGAAAATTAAAACAAAAACAATAATCAAAAATGCAACGTTGAAATATGCAACGTACTAAAACATATGAAGTTTGGTGTCAGATTTTAGTTAGCCTGTGGTAAAAATTGTCTCATTTTGTGGATTTACAATTACAACTTTGGTGTTAAAACCATTATGAAGTGAAATTGGCATCTGCCGTAGGTTATTTTCAAATTATATTAAACTGAAAAATTCAACAGTAATTGAGGGAGACTGCGAAGTGAGCTTGCGCTCTTCGAGTCAGCAGCCACCCAGAATATATTTGTCAAATGCGATCGGCTACAGCCGTGAATCGAACCCGTCACGTAGGATCTGTCACTTGCGCGCGGTACCGCTAAGCCATGTCTAAGATGAAAACATGAAAAATTTTAGCTGAAGTTTGTTGTTTTGACAACAGAACGACGGAAAAACCTAACCCAGTCGTTAGTTTTAGATATTAAGAGACTAATTAGAGTACGGTAGCCAGGGCCGGATTTAGACAATGACAGGCCCTAGGCTATTTGATCAATGAGGCCCTAGTGAGCAACGATCAGACTCATCTCTACGCAGTCTCGAAGCGAGAAATTTTAAAAGGGAGCGGGGCAATAATTTCCACACTTTTTTCAAGCGTATTTTTTCGGCAGAACTAATTTTAAGCTGGTTGAGACACAGAAAAGGCACTAGAGAGATCCGAAGGCATGCTCCCCCGGAAATTTTTTGAAAATTTGCATGCTGTAATGGTTATTTTAGTACTTTTTATGTAAGTCTTATGTAAGAGATAGAGATTCTTTTTCAAGCACCGGTACCGGAATAGAAGAGCCAGCAGATACCGTTTCAAAAAGTGCCGATTTGCAAAATCCTAGTGTAAATGCGTAAGCGTCATTCGACAATGATTCGACAGAAATTTATCAATGATGCATCGGCGATTTATCAATGAACGCAACGTCTCAATTGGCATTGTTACGTCAGTGCATTCACAGTGCCCACCTCTGACGTCAAACAATATTTTTTTCTACGAAAATCGGCTGTTTTTTCAAAGCTCAATAACTCAAAAAGTAGTTGGAATATTTTTGTCAAACTGGTTGCATTTTCAAGAGACAAAATATTCCTTCATCTTAAACCAAAAACATGAAAAATTTCGATTTCCGTTACAGCCCCTCTTTAACAAAAACTATTTCATTTAAGAGATAAAATCTTTTTGTAAATTTTTTTCTCCCTTTTTAATGATACTTGTCGTAAATCTACGGTCATGCTGGACAGGATTTTTTTCGTAGGTTTCTTTGCCTGTCTGCCTTTTGTGGTTACTCTATGGTCTTAACGGCGCTTGATCTGAGATCAGGTTTGGCCTCTTCGTGTTGGTCTTGTTGCACTGTGACGACGGTGAGTAACCTCGAAATGCCGTACACTGTTATGGTTCCTACCATTGCACTATATCATAGCGGTGTTGGAGTTGTGGTCTCTCCTGTGTCTTTTTTATCTCGCCGTCATTTGTTTGGTTTTTGTTTTTTCTTATGCTATGTTTAATCGGGTGTTGCGACCATGTCTACTGTTTCTCTCATCTTCAAGTTTCATTATTGCCAGCATGCTACAACGTCAATCGTTTTGTTGCTTCCCTTTTTGTGTGTGCGTTTGTGTTTTAACTCTTATATTACTGTGTTCTATTTATTTTGACGGTGCAGAAATAAAAGACACCTCTACTACTACCATTAATTTAGGGACATTTTATTTTTGCAAAGCCAATGACTCCATTCCAGGACACAAAATCAAAATATAAATAAAGGCTCCATTCCGGGGCACAAAATTAAAGTATAGCCTACGCAATACGCATCTTTTAGGCTACAACTAGTGTCGCACACTCACATATTTAACCATTTTCAACTCACAAAACAAAAAGAGAAGAACAAACAAAAAGAGAAGAGAAGAATAAAAAACAAAGAGAAGCATCCGCTTTCACAGGCCTTTCCAGATTTTGTGATTTTGTGGTGCTCGTGTTACCAGTCAGTCTAGTGGCGCCGCCAGGGAGGGGGCAAGAGAGAAAAGTTTCTTATCCATTTTAGTTTTGGGCTGTTTTTCCAGTTCGTGCAAATCCGCTGAGAAAAAATTTTCGAGGGTATACCCCTCGACCTCCCCCACAAACTTTTGTCGGTTCGTTGTTCCACTAATGCAGGGGTGGGAAAACTTTTCACACGACGGGCCAGATTTATAAAAAATGTTGAAGCCGCGGGTCGCACGCTGATTAAAAAGATGGACGACCTTTCCTTTTTTTCGGAGATCATGGTCCACGTACGAGTGTGATCTCCAAAATAAATATTTTTCACCTCGTTTTTCATTTCAATTTTGAACCGTTGCGGCTTATTTTTTTGAAAATCTCTGCCATCCGCGATCTCTAATGGAAGGAAAAGACTTTCCGCTCAATTCATGGAGGGACTTTAAGTTTCTGATAGTGCCGGCGGGCCATAATAAAAGGACCGGCGGGCCGGATTTGGCCCGCCGGCCGTAGTTTGCCCATGTTTGCACTAATGTAACAAGCCGTAAAAATTTACTGTTTGACGCGTAAATTTTTTTTGTTTCAAACATAAACTGACCAGACTTACCGTCCGGGTTTTACTGAATGCGTCAATGATCTTTGTTACGCCACAGAGGCAAGGTAGCCTAGCGGAAAACAAATGTATTCTACAGTTCTCACATAACCGCAAAACCGTTTAGACAGTATACCGAGGAAGAAAAACTAATCAGCTAAAGTTCAGTTACGTTTCGAAATATTACTTTGACTTTATTTTTTTTCCGCTTTTATAGAGGTAGTATTCTTACGTCATCATAAAATAATGAACGTCTTTTATGCGCTAATCTCAAAGTTTTTCCGAAATATTTATTGTTGATAAAACAGAGGAGTAATGTTTTTCAGTACTTTAATTTATTACAAAGTTTATTACTTAATTGCAAAGCGATAAGTGTATAGTTATCTAGAATTTAAATTTTATGCAACAAAAAAACAAGTTTTATGATATCCTCATTTCCTCAATCAATTTGAACAAAAGTACCGTATGTGCCATTAGTGGAACATCGGGCAGTAAAAGGTTGAGGCTACATCGATTTAGATTAATTAGTTGCGTCGTTCGAACTTGTTGAGGGGTAGCTAGAGTCAAGACAAAAAAACATTTGTTGGTTTAATTAGCCTGCATCAGGGCCAGGGAGTGAGGATAATAAGGAGTAGGATTATAACACGGACTATTGCGAGTCATACCAAAAGACTTTAAAAAACAAGGTATTCACAGCCAGGAGCGTATTTAGGGAAGAAGGACATTGTGCCATGCCCCCCACCCTTTTGACTCTGTCTTTTATTTAGTAAAAAAAACAAAATCAATGGTCCCAAGTGACTGAAATATGCCAGATGCTTTTGATGAAAAAAATACGCTGGAAAAAAATGTGGAAATTAGGGCCCCCTCCCTTTCAAAATTGCTTGCTACGCCACTGTTCACAGGTTTCTTGCTTGACGCTTAGCATTGAAGGAAGTGTGAAGATTTGCTTAAAATTACCGCTTGTTAGGAATCAACCAAGCAGCGATTTCTCATAGTGAAGCGTTTTTTTCAAGGGTCGGACAATGAAGCTTGGGTGGGTGGGAGTTGCACCACGAGTTTGAGATTAACCCATTACGCCTGGCTACTTACAATTTGTTGTAGGCTGCTTGCGCGTTACTGGGTGGATTTTTGTTGATAATGCGGCTGCTAATTAAATCTTGCAGCATACTGTTAAAACATCACGTTGCTGGTGTTAGTCATGAGCTCACAATTTTGTTGTTCTTTGCTATGGTTCTTTTTATCACAATAAAGCTCTTCTGACATCAAACTATTTATTTTTCAATTGAATGAAAATATGTTCAGCAGCACTATCCGAAACAAACCATCATCAATGCCTTCTCCTTCCTTCATGCTAACTTAAGCCGAATGCACAAAGCGCGCGGTTATGGACCGGCTTGGGATTTCCCGTACGTGACGTCATCAAGTTGTAACGTCATTTTGACCCCCCACTTGTTTTACCCCGGCGGCGCCACTGCAATCAGTAGTAGTAGTGTTTATTTTTTTCAACGCATAGCACATAATATAACAGCAAGTCATCCAAGAAAAAATACGTAATATACTACACTGTGTAAAGATCTATTGTGCAAGCTTTGCAGGGGAATAACAGAAAGACCAGGGTCATCAGGTCTGTCACACCTGTAAAAGCTATCTTCAAGTTATATATGCAATAGGAGCTTCAAGTCATATATGCAATAATATGCGCATTTTTTTATGATTTTATGAAATGTCGTGTAAATAAAGGTTTTGTCATGTAGTAATTTGTCATAGGGTTTGTCAGAAGAGAATAAGTTTTGTTAACTACTTTATGCAATATCGTACTAAGCTACCCCAAGGACAAAATTAGGAGTTATGCGCATAACGAGAACATATCGGTCAACAAAATCTCAACGAAAACAGAAAAGAACAAAACATAACAATTAACAAGATTACAGCTAGCAGCAGATTTTTACGATTATTTTCGCTTTCATTATATGAGGAACAATTTAAGGAAAGCTACTGTTTCACCGTTCACTAAAGCATAATACACAAGACTACTTCACTATTTAATGTAACTACATAACATGTGATGCTTGGCTAGTTTTTGGAATGTTTGTTTTGTTTGAGCTTCAGTTATACTTCCAGGTAAACTATTCCATATTATTGCGCCAGAATACATAAGAAATTTCTGACCAGTAGTTGTGTTGCAACGAGGAACAAATTGTTTTGCGCTAGTTGCCATTCGAGTAACGTGAGAATGCTATGTTGTTACAGTATCAAAATAATTATCAAAGTTGCTTGGCAGAACTGAATTATTATAATTACACATAAACTTAAAGAGTTCAAGCTTATAAAGTTCAGGTATTTGCAACAACTTCAAGTTATTGTACAATGGGAGAACAGTATCATAACTGCTGCAATTTTTGTAAATAGCTCTGATTACCCTATTTATCAATAAAATTAGAGGTTTTAGAGATCACAAAAACAATTAGAGATCATAAACAAAAACCTTCAGTTCTACCAAAGTAATTGTACAAAAATATAAATTTATGGCACCATGCTGACAATCTGGCACCCCATCCGAACTTTCATTCAACCCAAATATAGCCTAAGTTTTTCCACCTTATGTCAACCAGTGCTCAATCCTATGGTACAGAAATATCAACAGTTGTGTGGGTAGTGCCCATACTGGAGAATCCATTAAACGAGTTTGGAATAAATGATTATTGTTTGACAACAGGATTTACAGTAGGTGTTTTTACCCGAAATTGAAATTAGTGTAAATCATTACGTCATTAGTGACAAAGCCTGGTCCGGTCACAATGAAAACAAGTAACGACATTACGTAGACTACATTATAATGTGTACAATAATGTAAAAAATTATTTGTTTACCAATAAGAAATTGCGTTACAGCCACGAGCAGTGGCGTACGCACGGGGAGGGAGGGGAGTTGGGGGTAAAAAAAAAAACTATAGACGATTTTTAAAAAATTAAAACTTTTTTTTTTGAAACGATCCGTTCTTTTTCATACAGAGTTTGCCGAAATTGCTGTCATGTTTTTTGTGCTATCCGCCTCGCTTATTAATCTCGAGAAACTTTCATTATGATTCAATAATTCCGGTAGTCAAACTTTTCTGGTGGGTTGCGCTTGAACCAACGACTAACGCAAAATGCAAGCCTGGACAAAGCCAATGGGTATTGTTAAAGCTGGAGTCGTGTTGTGATGTCATCAAGCGATTGTTCTCAACGGCTATCAAGGCTAAACAACACAGCGTTCCAGCGCAGAAGGTATTCTTGGAAGAGAATGGTTGCAACACAGGTTGATGTCCGGCTGGCAATGTCATAATTTTGAGTTAACCAAACCAGCCAGTTGGGGTTAACCAAAGACATCGCTATCGGCGCGGGAGGTTTTGGGTTCGATTTGCTGGCCGGTACCGGCCGTTAGCTTAGTGGTCAAGCGCACAAACTATCGGTGCGGAAGGTCTGGGTCTTCTTGATTCCCGGGCAGATCAAATCGGCACAGTGTCGCCAACAGCTCGCCACCGCTGCGACGTTTCTGTGTTCCCATGTCGCTAAGTCACGGAGATGAACCCAGGGGCGTATGCAAGAGAGGGGGCCGGGAGTCAACCCCCCTAGACGATTGCAGAAAAAATGAAATCTTTCTTAATTTCGAAACAAACCGACTTTTTTCGTGCAGAGCTTGCCGAAATTGCTATCATGTTTTTTTTGTTCGGTCCAACTTTTTAATTTAATCTCGAGAAACTTTCATTACGATGCGATATGCAACAATACCGGTATTGCAACTTTTCTGATATGTTTTGTTTGAACTGCATTTTTGTCATTGATGCTACCGCTGAGAAGCAGTACGGTAGATAAGTAGGAGTTTCCTTAAATACGGTGTCTCTGCAGTAGCTATGGCGCACACAATTTTTTTTAATTTTGAATCAAATCACATCTTCTCTGTACTCGTTTCATACTCGCTGTAGTACCGAAGCGTTAATAAAACATATACCTAATCATTCGGCATAAATTTATTCAACTTTAACGCATTGCTGCGAAATTTCCGGGAAGTCAAAGTCCGCACTTTGCTGTTGTTTATCGAGAAAGTAGGGTTTTCTTCCAAACCGCACTGATTATGGTATTTAGTATCTACCGTATAAGTTCTCTTTTTCGTATCTTCATTGGGCTCAAGTTCTTTATCAAAAAAAAAAAAAACGGAAAACAGAAATGAAGCACCGGCGTAAAACAATGCTAATACAAACAGAGGTGATATAATTATGCACCAACGGCAATGAACATCGAACTCTTAACCTAACGACCAAGAACCGAATGCTTTGCTGCACGCCACACCGAATCCACTTTTCTTCAACAATACTTACAGTCACTCGCAAACATATGGGGTGCCGTTCGGAAAAGTTGATGAATTGACGTGATGTAATTATGTCAGGTCGGTTTGCGCACATTGACTGCCTTCTTATGCTGATTCAATAGATTGACGTGATACAACTAAAGTATATCCACTCGCTAATCGCCTGGCTACATTCATGCCTTCTTTAGATGGATTGTTCCAAGGTTTTTTTGTGTAAGCGCCCTCTGACGATGGCTGGCTATGCAAGTGCCTGTCACGGTCCACAAGGATCTGAGGAATTTTTAGAGAAAGCATAGTGTAAGCGCCCTCTGACGTTGGCTGGCTTTGCAAGTGCCTGTCATGGTCCACATGCCTATCTGAATTCAGCAATTCGTTTAATGAAGATTGACTGTACTGCAACATCAGCATGACGTCACAATCCTTGATTGTTTACAGGGAATCTGTGACATCATAATCCAGCCTGTATTATTTTCTTGAAGCTTTTAATCATTTCAAATTTTCTACCTTGAGCAGAACGAGTAGAGGCTTAGATTTGGAGCGTGTAGTTCTTTTGAAGGTTAGAATTTTTATTTTTTTTCAGGAAGGTGGGAGGTTGCTATGCTGCACTGATGAGACCATAATAAGGTCGAAACGCGTCTGCAGCTGCAAATGAGTGGGTTGCCATGGGGGCTTCTAGTGATGTGGGCTAGTTAGGCTACCGGGAACTTGGTTGTGGGTTGGTGGTTATAGGTTCTTTCATTGGGTATCGTTGTTTGGGGCCAAAAACTTGAGTTTGATATAGAAGTAACCTTTAAAGGTGCTAGGTAGAATGCATTGTACGTTTATGGATTTGCTTCATGGATTTGAAGTTTTAAGCACCACTGAAGAGACTTTATTTAATAGTCGAAACGTATCCCGTCTGGTGCAAAATTATCTGTTCTGATTTAGCAAACCAACGTGATATAATTACATCAACTCATTTTGTGGTTGATATAACCAAATCAGAGAAATTTATTTATATCCTGGTAAAGTCACGTAAATTCGCTTGATATAATTAATTAATTATATCGTGTCCTCAAACAGTGTCAATTTTGTTTTTCTGTCTTTCCGAATTTACCTTATCGCGCTGTTAGTAAAATGTAGATTTAGCGTTGAAGCATGACATCAGTCACGTGATATCATTATTCTTGGTGCTGGGTCGCGGTGTGTTTATGAGTATACAGTGGGCCCACTTAACAAAAGAGCATTGTGACGTGTGTCCACAAAATTGCTACTTGCTTTCCGAAGAATATCAGATGTTATGTTGCCACTTTTAATCATTTTGTTTTTGCAATTTGCAAGAAACTGAGAAAAATTGTTACAGCGGTTGAACTACATGCAGGAAATAAACTGTAGAAGTAGCGATTAGCTCTACCGAGCTGCGTTCATAGTCAAATAGATAATGACGTTGCTCGCTATTATTGTAACAATCAAATAGACTAGACTAGAAACTCCTTGCAAATTTTGTGAAAAAACAACATCTAAGATGAGATTTTTGCTGCGAACACTGAAAACAGGGAGTGGTTCCACTGTTAGTAATAATACATGCGCTGTTTAGCAGCATTGAGCCCCGAGTTTGAGGTCACTGAAGTAATTAAGCTATCAGGACATCTAAGTATAAAAGTATTGTAAATGTACGATACAGGGTACTGGGTGGTTGTGCTTTTTTAATAAGCCTGCAAGTATGTGTGTGTGGCTAGCCTATATTCACAGTTCATTCTTTTGTATTGCAATGTGAGCTTATGACTGTATAATCGACTGAACAGTATATTATGGTAGGCCCTATTATGGTAGACACATACAGTATATTATGGTCGACACATTGTACCGGCAATTTTGCTGTGTATCATTATAGTGTATCTTACGATGCAGTAGGCAGGTAGGGTGATTATGATACCATGGTTCTTTAACTTCCTGTCTGTTTGTGGTATCAGGAATCATTTGGTCTATATCTAGATTCTAGATTGGTGAATAGCTATTCACCAATTTATCTGAGTGACCAACGGACCCAGCCACAGTGTATCTGTTATTTCTAACAATCGAACCACTCCCTGTTTTCAGTGTCCGCGGCGAAAATCTCATCTTAGATGTTGTTTTTTCACAAAATTTGCAAGGAGTTTCTAGTCTAGTCTGTTTGATTGTTACAATAATAGCGAGCAACGTCATTATCTATTAAACTATGAACGCAGCTCGGTAGAGCTAATCGCTACT
>CAXFYD010000083.1:0-21000 GCA_964006365.1 Trididemnum miniatum | reverse complement strand
CAAAAGATTTTAAAGGTGATTTTAGGGAAAATTGTAGCGGAAACTTTGAGGATTTATTAGAAAGAGCGGCCCAAATTTTAGCTGCCTTAAGCGGTTATATTGCTTTAATTACTTTACCCCAAACTCTCACTAACCAACTGAAGCACTTACAGCTGGTACTTGTGAATCCCCAACAAGCTATTTTAATTGCTGTTACTGATGGTTATGAAACTCAATCTATTTTAATGGATTTACCTCTCTCTCTCGTAGAAGAAGAGTTAGAACAAGAGTTGATAGAAGGAGAATTGCAAATTATTTCTAATTTTCTCAATCGTCAATTAACTGGCAAATCTCTCAGTGAATTAGCTAAATTAGATTTGAGAGAGTTAGATGATTTTTGTCAGTCTTACGCCGATTTTCTCCAGGGTTTATTAGAAGAATTGAGTCTTCGTTTGCGACCTTCAGCTCCCAAACAAATTCTCATTCGCGGTATTTCTGAAGTGCTGCGGCAGCCAGAATTCTCTCAATTAGAACAAGTCCAAATGTTGTTACAATTGTTAGAGGAGGAAAGAGAAAAACTGCGGTTGTCCATCTTTCAATTGCCCCAACCGGAACCATTTAAATCTGGAGTTACTATTAGAATAGGGGCCGAGAATATCCTGGAACCCATGCGCGGTTGTACTCTTATTGCTGCTAATTACCATCAAGATACTATTCCTGTTGGTAGCGTGGGAGTTATTGGTCCTACCCGGATGATTTATAAGAATGCTATTCCTTTAGTAGAATCTACTGCTGATTATTTGTCTGATGTGTTGATTGGTTTTCAGTGACCAGTGACCAGTGACCAGTTTTCAGTTTTTTTTACCTTATTAAAAATGTTGATTAGATTTCAGCCAAGAAACCGGGTTTCTCTTATTATTTTAAGATTAATGCTGAAACTTTGGCAAGAAACCCGGTTTCTCAACCACAGGATAACCTTCATATATACTACGATACAATAAACTATTTGTGGCAAATATAATGTTAAATCTGTTTAGGATTGCTACAGATAATATAGCAATTCCCAATGAACAATTAACAATGAACAATGAAGAGGAAGAGCAGCAATTTTGTTGGGTTTCGTTACCTCTTTGCGAGTTTTAACCGCTTCGGAACGGGTGTGGTCAAAAGTAGTTGTTTTCAGCTGAATATGTAGAAAGTCAATTGTGGGGTAGCCCTCTGGGCTGCCTGCCTAACAATCGCGGGTAAGCCGTGACTATTGTTCAACTGTTTGTGACCGCACCCCTTCGGAACTCACAGGCAAGATGCCTGTGCTATAATGAACCCAGATGATTGACCATGAGTTATCTGTTGGTAGCGAGACTTTTTTTGATAAAGCTTGACTAAGGTACAACTTGCTTTTTATTTAAATTATATCAAATCTGAAAATGGTTGTTACAAATACAATAGTTTTATAAGCAATTGTAGGTTGGGTTTCGTGACCTCAACTCACAGGCAAGATGCCTGTGCCACAATGAACCCAGATGATTGACCATGAGTTATCTGTTGGTAGCGAGACTTTTTTTGATAAAGCTTGACTAAAGTACAACTTGCTTTTTATTTAAATTAGATCAAATCTGAAAATGGTTGTTACAAATACAATAGTTTTATAAGCAATTGTAGGTTGGGTTGAGCGATAGCGAAACCCAACAGCACTAAGTTTTGTTGGGTTTCGTTACCTCAACCCAACCTACGATTTATAAAATATTTGAGCATCGTTAGGGTCAAGTTTTATCGCTTGGTTGTAATCGGCGATCGCATTTTTTTAGGTTATCCCGTGGGTTAGAAACCGGGTTTCTGACCAAAATTTCGGCAGTTTACCCTAAAATTATGGAAGAAACCCGGTTTCTTCGCTGAAAGTGACCAGTTTTCAGTTTGTTTAGGAGTGGTTACAATCATATAATATTAAATCTGAAAATGTTTGTTAAAAATACAATAGTCATCTACTATTGATAAGTTTTTTGTATATATTTTAGGGTTCGATTTCAGCCAATAAACCGGGTTCCTCTTATTATTATTTTCAAGATTAATTGAGTAATCACATCATAGTTGGGGTCAAGTTTGATAGCTTCGTTGTAATCAGCCATCGCTTCTTGTAACTCTCCTAACTCATAGCGAGTCAAACCCCTATTGTTATAGGCATCAGCATCGTCAGGGTCAAGTTTAATGGCCTGGTTGTAATCGACGATCGCCTCGTGGAACTCTCCTAACTCATAGCGAGTCAAACCTCTGTTGTTATAGGCATCAGCATAGTTAGGATCAAGTTTAATGGCCTGATTGTAATCGGCGATCGCCCCCTGCAAGTCTCCTAACTCATAGCGAGTCAAACCCCTATTGTAGTAGGCATCAGCATCGTTGGGGTCAAGTTCAATTGCCTGATTGTAATCGGCGATCGCCTCCTGGAACTCTCCTAACTGATAGCGAGTTAAACCCCTGTTGTAGTAGAGTATAGCTTTAGGTTCAAGTTCAATTGCCTGATTGTAATCGGCGATCGCCCATTCAGTAGGCTTGAGGATAGTGGATAGTGGATAGTGGATAGTTGATAGTGGATAGTGGATAGTTGATAGTTATACAGCAACCTGCGGTTGCTCTCACTCAATACTTAACACGTTCATAGGGCGGTATATAATGTACCTCATGACCAAGGAACCCTATATAGTTATTCATCTTAGATTTGCCTAGTATATTCATTAGAATTATAAATCAACAATTAAAAATTAACAATTAAAAGCGGATTAACAAAGATAGAACTTAACGATTCCCATTCCCGCTCAGTTAACATTTATTATAGAATGGTGGTATAATGCTACTTTCAGTAGAGCGATCGCGTACCATCATAGGGCTTATGCTATTATAAGAAATATTGAATAGACTTGAACAATAGATGAAAGAAGAATTAACCGGCCCATAGGCAGAGAAAGCAGAGATAGTTAAATTATTATAGTAATCTAAACATAGCCTAGCGCGAAGCGCTCTATCAACTATCAACTATCCACTATCCACTATCAACTATCAAATGTCTCAAACTCGCCTAATTGTAATTTTTCTCGGTCTCAGCGTCATCCTCGGACTGGCCATTTGGCTAATTAATTCCCTTTACCGACTGTTTCTCCAAATCGGTTTTTTCTCCCCTTTCCTAGCTACTTTACTAGTATTCCTGATTATCGTACTCTTGAGTTTCGCTATCTTTGTCTTCTTCAATCATTACTTCAAATTTTATACCCCGAAAAACTACGGCAAAACCTCAAGACAAGGTAAGATTGCTGGGAAAATACCTGCTAATAAAAAAGAAGCAGCCACTACAACTTTAGACAGTATCAAACAACAAGTCAAACAAATTCAAGATAAAGTTGCCCAGCAAGTTTTATTGGGTTCCGCAAGGGAAATAGAAGAAAATCTAGCCCGGGGGGAACTACAAGTAACAGTATTCGGAACTGCTTCGGCGGGGAAAACTTCCCTCATTAATAGTTTAATTGGAGAAATAGTGGGCAATGTAGAACCTACTATGGGCACTACCGAAGAAGGAGCAACTTATCGCTTAACATTAGGGGAAGTGGGAAGAGAAATTTTGCTTACAGATACCCCAGGAATTTTGGAAGCATCTAGAGAAGGAAATCAACGGGCAAGACTGGCACAACAATTGGCAACTGCAGCAGATTTATTAATCTTAGTAGTAGATAATGACTTGCGCCAGTCGGAATGGGAACCTCTCCAAGATTTAACAGAAATTGGCAAGCGATCGCTCTTAGTCTTCAACAAAATCGACCTCTATAGCGAAGAAGAAGAAGACATCATTCTCAATCGCTTGCGTCAGAGAGTAGCAGATTTCATTCCCCCTGCGGATGTAATTCCCATTGCCGCCAATCCCCAACCGGTACAGTTACAGTCGGGAGAAATTATCGAACCAGAACCGGAAGTAACAGCTTTAATTAAAAGATTGGCAGTAGTCTTAAGAGCGGAAGGAGAAGACTTGCTTGCCGATAATATTTTATTGCAATCGGTCCGTTTGGGAGAAGAAGCAAAGAAGATAATTGAAAGACAGCGTCGCCGTCAAGCAGATAAAATTATCGAACGCTATCAATGGATTGGTGCGGGAGTTATTGCTGTCACTCCTTTGCCTGTGCTGGACATGCTCGCCGCAGCAGCAGTCAATGCCCAAATGGTAGTGGAAATTGGCCAGGTTTACGGCTGCGAATTAAATAGCGATCGCGGGAAAGAATTAGCCATTTCTTTAGGCAAAACCATGGTTAGTTTGGGTCTAGTGAAAGGCACAGTCCAGTTGCTAGCTAGAGTGCTGCAAACTAACTTTGCTACCTATTTAGTTGGGAAAGCAATTCAAGCAGTAACAGCAGCTTATTTAACCCGCATTGCAGGGAAAAGTTTTGTAGAGTATTTCCGGCAAAACTTAGATTGGGGAGATGGAGGAATGGCGGAAGTAGTGCAGCGACAGTTTCAATTAAGTAAGAAAGATGAATTTGTTAAATCCTTTGTTTCCGACGCTATTTCTCGGGCTATTATACCTTTGAAGGGAGAACAAGAAGAAGAATTTGAAGATGAGTGGCAGTATGATGAAGTAGAGCGAGTAGAAGATGATTGGGACACAGCTACAATTAAACATAGGGATGATTGGTAGTTGGTAGTTGGTAGTTGGTTGTTGGTTGTTTGTTGTTGGTTGTTTGTTGTTGGTTGTTGGTTGTTGGTTGGTTTTAAATACTCAAAGTCCCCCTTCCATAAGGGGGATTTAGGGGGATATATATAAAGCGAAAGACACATTTTTCGTATCAACCTCTTAATTGTTCATTGTTTATTGTTCATTGCTCATTGCTATAGGGGGATACCCACTACTTCTCCCCAACAGCCATAGTCTGGAGACGACGCAATTGAGCAATGGGAAGAATGCGCGATCGCTGAGTTTTCAGCAAGCCAATATTGCTAGTTAAAAAGAAACTCACAAAACTGGCAATGGCGATTACAGAAATCATGGTGGTATCGGAAAGAACAGTGAGAATAATGCTAGTACTAATGGGAGTTTTCGTCACCGCCACATTCACTGCTGCCATGAGACAAAGCATAGCAATGGTAGGATGAATGAAAGGAAAGACCATGGAAAGTCCCAAACCCAAATTAGTACCGATAAAGAAGAGAGGGAAAATAAAACCGCCTCGGAAACCGCAATGAAGGGTAAAACTAATAGCAAACATTTTGGCCATAGCAATACCAAAAAGCATCATGGCACTCAACTGAGGACCGGTTTCAATTACCGTTTCTATTTGTGTCTCACTGAAGAAAAGAGTTTGGGGAAAAACTAAAGCAATTAAACCGATGGCTAAACCTCCCAAAGTAGCCATAAGAACGATATGTTCTTCCAGCGGTTCCAGCAACTGCTTGGTGAAGCGAAACAAATAGATAAACATAATCGCCGCGATCGCTCCCATCGCCCCCAGTACAACTCCTTCCACTAGATGAACCGGTGCTAATTGTGGTTGGGTCTGGAAGTGATAAATCCCCCCAATAGTCAATCCCGTATTTACCTTAAATACTGCAAAACTAAAAATTCCCGACAAAATTGCCGGAACCAGAGCTTCGTAATACTCCAAACCGCGACGATGGGGAATTTCCAGGGCAAACAGAGCGCCGCCGATGGGAGCGCCGAAGAAAGCCCCTAGAGCCGCGCTCATACCGCAAAAAGTCAATACTCGTACCGAGGCAGTACTCAGTTTCAGCCTATCTCCCAACCAACTGCCGAAACTACCGTTAATTTGTACCAAAGGCGCTTCCGGTCCCGCGCTGCCTCCCGATGTAATAGAGATGAGGGAAGAAATAATCATGGGCGGGGTTTGGGACATTTCAATCCGGCCCGGATCGTGAACCTTATCCACTACCAGAGCCATTTCTCCCGGCTGACCCATCCAATAAAGAGATAAACCGACGAAAAAACCCCCCATAGTAGTAGCAATCCAGAGGTAATTCCAGGATGGCAGCCAACTAGGGAAATAGGGTTCCAAAAACTCCGGCAATACATCCCAAACCCCATGCAAAAACCCTTCCAGCACGAAGTAATAGACGCTTGCAACCAATCCACCTACAATACCAATTACCGTGGCGCAGAGAATAGTCTCAAAATATTGGAGAGTGCGAATTTCTTCTTGGCTGGGTTGCTTTTTCTCTTGCTGTTTTTTCTCCGTAGTAACAGTTTCTAGTTTTGTTTCAGTTGTCAACAACTCACAACCTCCATAATTCTTATTTTTTCAATTACCTTTGACGTGAAATCAGATGGCAAAGCTATAGCAATGAGCAATGAACAATTAACAATGAACACTTCGGCTACGCGGTCCCTGCACTTCGGCTCCGCTCAGTGACCGCGAAGTCGAAGGGCAGTGCAGGCAATTAAGAGGTTAATAAGAAAAATGCGCATGCACGCTTTATACAAAGGTGATCCAGCCGATGCAGCACCTTTGTATAAAGAATGTAGCATGTAAAGACACCGGCGCGAAGCGCTATATTTCTTTTTCTAAAAAAATGCATAGATACTATGCGTTTTCTACACGATTTTATTAGAAATTTTATAAGAGAGATACATTAACCATTATGTTACTTGGCAAGATATAGAATATACAACATTATTAATGATATTCTAAACTCTGGTCAAGAGAGTTTATACCTATTAATTTTAAAAGCATCAATTCAATGCTATTTTTACATTAAAATATTGTAGTTGTCTGTGAATCCAAGGCAGTTCTCACTCTACTATATACTATAGCAATTGTAGGTTGGCTTGGACGATAGAGAAACCCAACCTACAACCCGTGATGTTGGGTGGTCCCTGAGCGGTAGTCGAAGGGTTTCGTGACCTCAACCCAACCTACGATTTATAAAATATTTGCTACTCATAGTGACTCCACATTCGCAGCACTTTAACAGTATTTTGTTTTTCTAAAATTTGATAAACTAAGCGATGTTGAATATTAATTCTTCTAGAATAGTAACCAGACAATTCACCTTTTAACTTTTCATAGGATGGATAGGGTTGGTAAGGATTTTCCGCCAAAATTGTCAATAAGGCTTCAGCCTGGGGTTTCAAGCCTGCTGCTGCTAACTTTTTGGCATCTTTATTAGCTTGTTTAGTTAAAATGACTTTCCAACTCACCAGTCAATATCCTTAACGTCAATACAATCTTCTATTGGTGTTGCTGCTGCTTGGTGAATCGACTGAACCATGCCTGGTATAGATTGTAAGTAAAGAGTTTCTTGAATTGCATTCCATTCCTGTTCGGAAATTAAAATTGCATTCCCTGCGCTTCCTTTAATGAGAATTGGTTGATGTTTTTCATGAATTTCAGCAACAACTTTGGCAAGATCCAGTTGGGTTTGATTAACAGTAATTGTTTCCATTGAATTATAAATTAGTTTTGTTAGATAAAACGTCAAACTAATGTAGGTGTCAGTGAATATAAGGTAGTTCTCACTCCACTATAGCGCTTCTTACTACTATATTTACAATTTTTTCTTGATGATTTTTAGTGGGACTTAGACAAAAATAAAGCCAATTTTCAACTTAAACCAAGTCACAGCAAGGGTTTGAGGTCGATTTAGTATAAATCCTATAACCACAAGGGTTTCAGCCATTTTTAGGCAGTTGACCTATTTTCCTCTCTCTGAAGGCTTTTCAGCCCCCTAGGGTAAGTTCCATTAGTTCAACATGTTTACCCCCTGTTAGCACTTCATACCACGCTCTCTAGCATTACGCCGTCCAGCCGATTTCGATTGCAGGTCGCTACACTTAGCCTCGCATCTTCGCGTATGCTATTGCATGAGCCATTAGAGACGTTGCAAAAACGTTGAAACTTAACTCCTCGTTTGGTTCACGATATTTACCGTTTAAACCATCGACTGCATTTGAGAATATCAGGCATGTAGAGTCATAAAGCCGCTCTCTAATAAGACGCTCGCAAAATAATTCGTAGCGTTGTGCATAGGACGCCTCTTTGAACTCTGGAAATACCTCAAAGTGAGGTTCTGAAACGCGAACTGGAGAAGTCGAACGTTCTGTTTCTTCTAGTAGCATTAGCCACCCAAGCCAAGGCTTTTTTGATGGCTTTAATTTTCCTTCTCTGTAAGCAGTTAAAAGGTCGCTAGAGCTGCCTAGCGCCTCCTCAACCCTATTATTGAAGTTGTTTCCAAATGATGGTCCTATATGAGCTTTGAATTCAATAGAGGCTAAGAGATTTCCATCTATAACTACAACTAAGTCCCAATCTTTTGTTGGTCGGAAATAGCCAGGTAGAGTTGTCGCTCTTGTGTGAATTGTAGAATCTGGTAGCCCTGAATCTGTTAGCAACTTTGCAAGAAAAGAAATAAAACCATCTAGGTGTTTCCCCCCGGTGACGGCACTTCGATTGCCAGCATCTTTCTTCCCTGTTGCTACTCCTTGATTCTTATGTTGTTTGGTTCTAACTAACCAGAAATGGCGCACTGCCTCTGCAACTAGTTCGTTGTAATCTTCCATATGTTTATCTATGGCTTTTTCAGAAAAACTTCAGCGTGAGAAAAAAGGGATGAAGTCTCACTTCTAATTCGTTTTTCAGCTATCTCCATATAGTGGGGGTCAAGTTCTATTCCTATTGAATTTCTTCCCCACTTGGATGCTGCGACTACAGTTGTGCCAGTACCCAAAAAAGGATCTAGAACGGTATCACCAACAAAGCTAAACATCCGAATTAAACGTTCGGCTAATTCTTCTGGGAATGGTGCTGGATGCTGACGAGTTGAGGCACCGGTAAGCCCAGACCAAATCGACTGAAACCAGAGTTTATGATTTTTATCTGAAATTACTGAAAGAACACGTGTTGCAACTGTTGGCTTTCTATAACCACCCGGCTTACGCTGCATCAAAATATATTCGATATCATTTTTTATGACAGCATTAGGCTCATATGGTTTTCCGAGAAAGCCTGCTCCATTACCGGAGGCTTCAAATACAGCATTGGCAATTTTGTACCAAATAATAGGAGCTAAGTTGTCAAAGCCTATATTTCGACAATGTTCCTGAATTGAAGCATGTAATGGAACAACTGTATGTCTGCCTTTATTCTTACGTCTAGATAGACAAACATCACCTACTACACAAACTAACCTGCCGCCGGGTACAAGAACGCGATAGCAATGCTTCCATACTTCATCTAACTCGAATAAGAAACTCTCGTAGTCTTCAATATCACCTAATTGATTCTGATGATCTCGATATTTTTTTAACGTCCAATAAGGAGGAGAAGTCACTACTAAATGAACTGAGTTATCCTCGATATAAGAAATCTTTCGAGCGTCATCCTGATATAGAAAATGATGAGTAGGTATTTGTTTAACAGAAGTGTTAATCTTCTCGAATAACTGCTTATCTTTAGCAATCCTGGGTATATCGGTCTGAGGATTTTCTAAGATAGTAACTTCCTTGGGCAGATATTCTTCATGTTGCAAACCTGCGGTCATTAGCATTACGAATTACATCCTTTATCGTTCTTAGACTGAAAAGCATTTCAACCAGCCTCAGCATAGGTGAATTATAGCCCACCAATATACTTTGATACTATTTTGGGAAAGATTTTTATTAGATATCATTCAATTGCTCTCGAGTTGAGGAGATAAATAGATATTTATCAATCGTGGGGTGGCCCCCCTTCGACTTCGCGGTCCCTGAGCGCTCGCCCCGAGACTCGTCGAAGGGTAGCCGAAGGGCAGGGCAAGTCTGGGCTGCCTAGCTTTCAGGGTAAGCCGGGACTTAAAATTCAACTGTTTTTGACCACACCCATAAAGTTGTGGTGGGCGATGCTACAATTCTTTCCATGTCACCAGTCAATATTCTGAACGCCTAAATTATCAATAGTTTTGTTTGGTTTTGGGAATTAAATTTTCCTTAGATGAGTCACGGGAATTTTTTTCATTCTTTCAGGTGTTTTTGCTCCTGTGGCTATAGCATGAACAGCATGGAGAATATCGGCAGAATAATAGCGATTGCCACAATTATTACATACTCCAACTATCACATCTTCAAGAATGACAAACCCATCTTGGTGTTTAAATGCCTGGCTTTCAACGGTACGAGGTTTAACAATTCCTTCACAATATTCACATTTATATCCGTACATGAGCTTATGCAAATTAAGTTACTTCGTAAACTGTAATAATCAAATAACGTCCGCTACTGGTAAAACGTCCAACTACCCCAACAGGGTGTCTGTCGATCTAAAGCAGTTCCTACTATTATATATTTTGTCCCTCTGGGGTCATCTTTTTCAAGCCGCACAATTTGACCATTCAAGACAGCCACTTCTACATCTAAAATTGTCAACATATCTTCTGCCATTTCTTCCATCCCATGGGCTGAGATATCATATTGGCGAAGTCTAATTTTTTCTCTGATACGGTCAAGATCTTTTCTAGACACTTGCTAATTTAAATATAATTTATAATAGCTCAAAACAAATCTCAAAAAAACCGGATTTGATCGACAAAAAATCCGGTCTGTGAAAGCAAGAATAAAAAGCTATAGCATTTGTTGGACTCAGGAGGTAGATCTATGTATCCAACCTGTGAACCTGTTTAGTATTAAGTGAGAGCAACCGCTAGGTTGCTGTATAACTATCAACTATCCACTATCAACTATCCACTATCAACTATTACATGGGTTGAGAAGTAACCAGTTCTTCCTTCACCACTTCCCCTTCATGGTGTTCCGCAAAGGAATCTTTCGGTTCCTTGAGAACAAAGAAGCACAAGAAAGCAACCATCAAACCAGCCACTCCCATAATCTGGAAGAAGATGGAATTACCTTGAGCAATAACTTGTTTCGTCACTTCTCCACCACCACTCAACCATGAGGGTAACAAGCTAAAAATGGTGAGATAGGCTACAGCACCCACGTTTCCGTAAGCACCTACGTTACCAGCTACTTGACCAGTAATACGCCGTTTCACCAAAGGTACGATGGCGAAAGTAGAACCTTCTCCAGCTTGAACAAAGAAAGAACAAGCCATAGTCAGCAACACCGCAGCAGGTAAAAACCAAGCGCTGGAAACCATACTCATCATCAAATAGCCGATCCCCATGCAAGCAGTTAATACCCCCATGGTTGTCTTGCGACTGCCCAACTTGTCGGAAATTAAGCCCCCACCAGGACGAGCGGCCAAGTTCATGAACGCATAGCTAGCAGCAATCATTCCCGCTTGTGCTTTGGTCAAATCAAAAGTACCCTCAAAAAATGCCGGCAGCATGGAAACCACTGCTAGTTCCGAACCAAAATTAACAATATAAGTCAATTCCAGAATGGCAACTTGGGAGAATTTGTAGCGGTCATCGGGAGCGTATTTCTTCTTGCCACTGAGTAAATCTTTATTTACAGTCCAGCAATTGTAAGCCTGGAAGGCATATAAACCCAAGAGAGCCAGGATAGCGATAGTAAATGCAGTTTGATTGAAGAAACCAACTTTCATTAAACGCCAGCACAGCAGCATCAGAATCCCCGATAGAGGCACGTTCATCATCATCAAGAACCAGAAGTCCTTCTTGGTAGTTACTTCAATGCCTCTCGCACTGGGAGGACGCTGATAAACCTTGCCAGGAGGAGTATCTTGGACGCTAAAGAAGTAGAGCATGCCGTAGAGCGCAGCAATTATACCAGTTCCCGCAATTGCCAATCGCCAGTTGAGACCGCTACCACCAAAAGCCAACCAACCAGCGATAGTAGGCAGGGTAAAAGCTGCCGCTGCAGAACCGAAGTTGCCCCAGCCGCCGTAAATACCTTCTGCCAAACCAATCTCTTTCGGTGGAAACCATTCCGCTGTCATGCGGATGCCAATGACGAAGCCAGCACCCACAATACTCAGGGCTAGGCGACTCATTACCAATTGGCTGAAGTTCTGAGCTAAACCGAAAGCAATACAGGGAATAGCCGCGTACATCAGCAAAATAGAATAGGTAATTCTCGGGCCGTATTTATCTAAGAGCATGCCGATAATTACCCGAGCAGGTACTGTCAGCGCTACATTACAAATGGCGATGGTTCTAACCTGGCCTATTTCTAGACTAAAAGCTTCTTTCACTGCTGTGGCAAAAGGGGCAAAATTGAACCACACCACAAACGAGAGAAAAAATGCAAACCAGGTCATATGTAAGATTTTATACCTACCGCGAAATGACCACAACTCTCCTAGCATTTGTCACCTTCCTTGGGATTGCAAAACTGGAACATTCTTTGAATAAAGACAGCAATAAGTTATAGTGGGAATAGCACTATCTTTAGAAACAATCAGAATCAACCTACTAAATAAAATTTAGATTATTTGTATCTTTTTTTACTTTTTCCTCTCCAGTCAGTTTTCTTCTATTCCAGGGAATAATTTCATCCCTGGAATTTATAGCATTTCTTGGACTCATGATGTACATCTATGTATCCAGCCTCTTTCTTGTTTAGTATTGAGTTCCAGCAACCAACCGGTTGCTGTATAACTATCAACTTGCAGAGAGGGTCGTCGAACTGCTGTCCACTATCAACTGTCAACTGCTATAGTTTTTTCTTAGTTACAAGAATTGCATTTTGATTTTGAGTTTTTTGTATATTGAGTTACATAAATTGCCTTTTAATGCACATTCAGCATTTTATATATACAAATTTCGCATTATCGTTTGATATCATGTCTGGCAGCATTGTCATTGTAAATTATACATCGGCAATTTAATTTACGTTGCCCCCTAAATCCCCCAATACTGGGGGACTTTGAGGAGTTTTCCCCCAATGTTGGGATAAGGTAGGGGGCTAGAAAAATTATAGGTATGATATAAACGGACATGATATGAATTGAATAATTTGTATATTTTGTTACACAAATATGGGTTGGAAGTTGACGCTAATTATTCTCAATAATTGGAATTTATCGATAATAATTAGATTTTGTAGCTGATGAGCGAACAAGTATGAGAAATGCTATATATACTGGACCATGAGAGTGTTTACTATGATATCATATCATGTCCGGGTTAGAGTCGAGGGATAATGTTACCACATCCCCCTCTCATCCCAAACCGAGCATGCAACTTTCACTGCACTCGGCTAATCAACTAAATATCATTTTGTCAATGGGCTTCAACTTCCTTGAGTACTGACATTAGCTTTCTTTTTATTAATTGATTTGGCCTTTGAGTTGGCTTGACTATTGCTAATGCTTCCGTCAGAAAGAGTCTTGATGTCGTGACAGTGACCATGTAGCAACTGTAGGTTTTCCAATTTGTCTTTACCTCCTAAAGATTTTGGTACTATATGGTCAACCTCTCTAATGTCGCTATCTTGAAAGTGTAAGTGGCAGTGATTACATCTCCCTTTTTGTCGTTTGAGTAATAATGCCTCTCGAATGGAGATTTCTGGATGTCTTCCTAATCTCCGACTCCAGTATATTATGTTTCCGTCATAGGGACTGGCTGTTCCTGTCACTTTCACATAATTCGTACTGCTACATTTAACCTCAGAGTGGAATGCTTGACTGGGGTCGTTCGCCTTATCCCCACAAGCAAATTCTTTACGGATGCTTTTGTCTCCATCTAGCTTGTAGTATTCTCTATCAAACCAATATTTAGCATAGCCTCTGGATGTTTTGTTTTTGCAGCGACGTTTTGCCCATCTTCTCAGCTTCAAGTACAACAGTTGGTCTTGGGTACTACTCATCCCAGTAGTTTTAATATCTGAGTGTTTGTAGTAATTTGCCCATCCTCTGATGATAGGATTTATTTCCGCTATCAGTGCCTGTTGAGGGTTATTGCGATGTTTCTTGATTACTTTTCTCAACTTTTCCTGATGTTCTTTTCTACTTTCCTTCGATGGGGTTATCAAGGTGATAAAACCTTTTATTTTTCCGTGTTGGTTGCGACTACTTCTGTACTTCCCCGTTTTGTGTTGTTGGATGTGAAAACCTAGGAAATTAAACCCGGCTTGACCATCCTCACTCAATCCGTGTTCTAGACTGTGAGTCATTCTTGTTTTGGTAGGTTTTAGTTCCAAGCCTATGTCATTGAGCCATTTGCTGATAAAGGATTTGCAGTGTTCCAGGAACCTTTTATCGTGATGCATAATCACAAAGTCATCTGCGTATCTGATGATATTGGTTCCCGATTTTCTGCTATTTGTACTATTATTTTGTCCTTTGAGTTTAACAGGGATGTCCAAAGCATACGATTTGAGTTCGTATTCCATCCCGTGTAAGGCTATGTTCGCTAGTAGCGGACTAATAACCCCACCCTGCGGCGTTCCTTGCTCTGTTTTGTTGAATGTTCCTTTATCCATTACCCCAGATTTCAACCATGCTTTAATTTGCCGTCTGAGCTGTCCTTTTGCTCCGATTTTCTGAAGTAACTTTTCGTGGTTTATGCGGTCAAAACATTTGGCTATATCCGCATCTAGTACGAATTTTGCTTTATGTTGTATGCAGTTCTTAATCTGCCTGACCGCGTCATGACACGACCTCCCCGGTCTAAAGCCATAACTGTTTGGCTCGAACTTAGCCTCCCATTCCGGGGAAAGCGCTGCTTTGACCAACGCCTGCAATGCTCTGTCTTTCATAGTTGGTATACCCAAGGGTCTCTGTTCTCCGTTAGGTTTTGGGATGTAGACCCTTCTGGTCGGGTCTGCCTTTCCCCTAAGTTTTAAAGACTTTGCCAGTTGATAACGTTTTTTTGGGGTTAGCGAGTCTACGCCATCCACACCAGGTGTGCGTTTACCTCTGTTATCCTGAGTAACTCTTCTTACTGACAGCATTTTGTTAGACCAGGACCTTAATAACGTCTTCTGGAGTTTCCGCACTTTACGGATGTCACCGCCCTTAGAAGCCTCGTAAATGCGCTTTTGCAATTTATAAACTTTTCTTTCGGCTAATTTCCAATCGAAATGTAACCAATCGAAATCATCTAATGCCGATGTCTCAGGCTTAACTAAATCTTTGGCGTGGTTGCTAGTAAACAGTTCTCTTTGAGCATCTTTAGCCATAATCTTGCCTCTTACACCTTTACGTATTTTCTAGTTGCGGAGTACGTCTGCATATACCGGGTATTAACCCATCCCTTTTCCGGCGTTACCTGTCGTTTCAGGTTAGTCGTTGGCTTTTTACTCCATCCCACCCCATACAATCTTGTGGTTGACACCTACCAAGCAATCGACCAAGTCTTGGAAATTGTATGGGGTTACTTCGTTCCGCTTTACTGTATATCTGTCCTTAGAGTGTATTTCTCCACCGGGATTACAAATAACATGACATCTCGATTACCAGAATCTGATGTATTTTATCCTTGCCCTATATTTAGGACGCTGGCTCCCTGAGCGTATTGCTAAGGCTACCTATTAACCCAGCTAATGATTGACGGTGGCTCAACAATACTTTGCTTGCTCTACTCATAGACAGCTCGCTTGCAGGGTGGCTTTTTGGCAATTACACCATTGCCTGCTTTAACTCCCGCTTCACGGTTTTGATGGTCATTCTCTACCGTGGGGAAATCCAGAGAATGGATTGCTGTTTGCGTTCACCTCCATGTCCGAGGGTCAGGATTTGCACCTGAACAGTAAAACAGTTGTGATTTATTGGGATTGTATGTGCGAACTTTAGGCTTCCTGCCTTACCCAATAAATCCTCTAGTTTATAGGTTCCTCAATTATAAGGTTCCATTTCACTAGAAACGAATCGCACTAGTATTGTCATTGTATAATTATACATCGTCAATGTAAATTAAATTGCCCCCTCCCCCCCTGTTTCCCCCCCAGTGGGGGGGAAACAGGGGGTTAGGGGGCTAGACAAATTATAGGTATGATATAAACGGACATGATATCAGAGCAACCGCAGGTTGCAGTATAACTATCAACTATCAACTGTCAACTATCAACTATCAACTGCTAATTCTTCTTTGATAGGCTTTGTGACTCCAACTTTTTTCAGTTCTTTTGTAGGGCAATTGTATTTGTTGAGTAATAAAGGATCTCAATTGGGATTGACTCAAAACTAACAATCTCGGCCACATTTGGTAATCGGTATAGCTCAAACAAGGAAGCAAACTAATACAAAGCTGACAGGTGATTAAACCCGGTCCAGTTGCCAGCCACGGGCTTTCTGCTGAATAATTCAGTAGATTAGTCACAGCTTTGTCTAATGCAGTCCCGATTATCATTTGACCGGGGATGCAGCCCAGAAAATTATTGCCTATGCAGGCAAAGTCTTCTTGCTGAAGTACCAACTCTGGATTGAGTGCAATCATGGGATCTAATGACTTGCGACAGCGATCGTCCACATCGGCGTAAAATCCGCCCATTTTATACAGATATGCCAACCGGAACAAGTCTGCTTGGGTGGCGGGTTGCTCGCAAGTTTGAAATGCTTTTAATACTCTGTTGTCGTAATGCTTTTTAAGAAAGGCGATCGCCCCCTGGAAAGAAAAGCGAATGTATTCATATTCCGGGTTGCAATTTCTCCAAGATTGACAGAGTTTTTGTACATCTTGTGGTGGAGAAGGCTCGTCCCAATATTGTATAATTCTTTTGGGAATAGAGGGTAAATGAGTTTTCCTAGTTGGTAAAGCCTTACGAACTCGATCGAAAATTGATTGCTGACGCAATTCTCTCGCCAGGTAAATAGCAGCTCCCAGGTAAAAAGGGTTTTCGGCTAGAATGCCAGCAAAGGCAAGCAATCGCTTCTCTCCTGTTTCCTTTTGCCCTTCCATTAGTTGTGTTAGTAGACGTGGCGCAATCTTAAATTCGTTGATTATCTTCGCCACATGACTTATAAGAGGGACAGAAACTTTTCCCGGTGAGGTTTTCAAAGCCAGTTCTTCTGTAGCTAGTTTCAGTTGTACCGATGCTCGATCAATTTTACCTGTCATTACCAGAATCGCGGTCAGTCTCTGATGAAGGTGAGCTGACGGAAAATGGGCGATGGCAGCACGTAAGTGCTTCTCTGCCCCTTGATAATCGTACTCATTAATGGCAATCTCACCTCGGATCTGCTCCATTTGTTGTATCCAAGAGGCCAGATCGGTCTCGATCTCCTTAAGTACTGACCGTGCAGCGGCATGCTTACCTGCCTGCGTGTATACCCGAGAGAGGAGTAAAAGCAAGGGGATGTATTGAGGAAAACCACCTTGTATCTTTCTGAGGCATTCTTCACTCAATTCCAGGTCTCCTATACGCAGATTCAGTTCCGCTATTTTGAGGGGAATTTCCACTGCATGGGGCAGACGATTTTGAGCCTCTTCCAGAAGAGCAAACGCCTCATCTATTTCCCCTGTCAGAAACATCAAATTTGCTAAAGACACATGTGCATGTCGATCCAAAGGATATTTATCACAAGCCTCTCTGTACCACTTCCTTGCTGTATCCCAATCTTCAAGAGCCATAGCTAGTTGGGCTAGCTGCATCAGGATTGGCAACTCCGGTCCTAATAGTTCGTAGCTTTCTTCTAAAAGTTGAATTGCTTGTGTAACTGTGCCGGATTGGCTCAGAATTCTGGCCAATTGTATTCTGGCATTGAGATGTTTGGAGTCAACCCGCAGAATTTCTTGATACAAATCAGCCGCTGCAGGGAGATCTGGTTGTTGTTGCAGGATGCTTCCGAGGAGCATTTTCCCGCGAATATCTTCTGGGTATTGTTGCAGCACCGACTCAACCCCTTGGCGTGCTTCATCCAAGCGTCCTAGTTCCCGCAGTTCTTCAATGATAGAGAGTCGAGCATTCTTTTTCTCAGCAGGATCGCAGGTCGTATCCCTTGCTCTAGCAAACCAGTTTAATGCTTCTTCTCTTCTACCTCGTTGCCGCTCTAGATAACCCAATTGCATGATAATTCGATTTTCATCTGGGTACTTCTCTAAAAGCTGGTTTAGTTCTGTTTCGGCACCATCCAATTGGTTTAAGTTGCTGAGAGTTTGTGCTATTCTTAAACTGGGTTCAAAACTGTCTGGGTGATATTCTCTTGCTTGTTGAAAGTAGCCAAGAGCATCTTCTAGTCCATGGCGCTTTTGCTCTAATTCTCCTAGTTTTAAGAAAATTTCCCAATTTTGGGGATGGTGTTTTAGGGCTGTTTGTAGTTGTTGCTCTGCTTCATCGAAGAGTTCTGCTTCCGTTAGGGCTAGCCCCAAACTAAGATTAGCTCTCAGATGAGTTGGGTCTACAGATAAAGCTTTTTTAAAGCGTTCTATTGCCTTAAGTCTATCTTTTTGCTGGCGGTATATATGGCCTAAGGGTATCAGGACTCTCAAATCGTCGGGGAAAATATTGCGGAGATTTTCCAGCATGGCGATCGCCTCCTCCGCTTCTCCCATTTCCCGGAGGGTTTGGGCCAATTGTAATTTGGCATTCAGATTTTCTGGCTCTATTAGTAGAATTTCTCTATATAACTCAGCTGCTCTAGACCAGTCCAGTTGTTTTTTGAGGAGATTAGCAAAAATAAGTTTTACTTGCAAATTTTCTGGCCATTGTTCTAGAATTGGTTCAATATCCTCAACTGCTTCATCCAAGCGATTTAATTCTAACAGAACTTTAATTTTCGCTAATTTAGTATCTCTTAACTCATTGGGATTTGATGAACAGTCACCTGCTTGGTGAAACCAATTTAATGCTTGTTTTCGATCGCCTCTAACTTTTTCTAAATTGCCTAACCTAATGAGAATTCGAGAATCATTGGGATAATGTTTCAGAGCTGTTTGCAATTGTTGCTCTGCTTCAACTAATAAACCAGCATGCTGCAGCTCAACTGCCAGATTAATATTAGCCCAGAAGTGAGTAGGTTCTGACTCCAAGGCCAGTTGAAAGCAGTCCATCGCTTTTTCTCGATTCTCTTGCTTCCGATAGATTGTCCCCAGTTGTATTAAAGCATGGGGATGTTTTGGATTAACGGCAAGTACAACTTGGATATTTTTCTTTGATTCCTCTAATTGCTCGAAATAAAGTTGTTCGCTTGCTAATTGTAAGTTTATTCCTAAGTGGTTTGGCTTGAGTTCTTTGGCTTTTTCAAAGGAGAGTAAGGCGTTGTGGCGATCGCCTACTTCACGATATATTTTTCCCAGTTCCATCCAGCCAGGAAAAAACTCAGGAAATTCTTCTAAAAGTTGTTTAATTTTGCTGGCAATTACTTCAAGTTGACCCGATTTTTTAATCTCTAGAATTTTTTTTAGAGACTGTTTGGCTACTTGCTCCCTAGAAGAATCCATTTTCGTTTTATGATTATAATTTTCTTGGTTACAGATACAATATAGCAGTTGATAGTTGATATAGCAATCAGGAATGATATGTGAGAAAAGCATATTTCCGACCCTACCGGCACAATCGGTACTTTACGAAATTTTTTGTCCATGGCCAAGTGAATGCGATCGCCAGCTCAAATAAATGCGATCGCCAGCTCAAATAAATGCGATCGCCAGCTCAAATAAATGCGATCGCCAGCTCAAATAAATGCGATCGCCAATTCAAATAAATGCGATCGCCAATTCAAATAAATGCGATCGCCAATTCAAATAAATGCGATCGCCAATTCAAATAAATGCGATCGCCAATTCAAATAAATGCGATCGCCAATTCAAATAAATGCGATCGCCAATTCAAATAAATGCGATCGCCAATTCAAATAAATGCGATCGCCAATTCAAATAAATGCGATCGCCAATTCAAATAAATGCGATCGCTGCAGGCTCACTTTTGAAAACAGATGATAATCAAAGATATTTTATAAGAAAGAGCCATACATTTTTAGTTTTTGAAAAAAGAACTTTTCTTGACTAATTGTCCACTCAAACAACCATTTAACTATCCTAAAATTTTGGCAAATATTCCAATACTTGCGTAACATTTCTTTTCCTTGTAACCACACATCTTCAATTGGGTTTTGTTCTGGAGCATTTGGAGCTAACCTAATACATCTTATTAACCATTCTTCTTCTGTTTTTCCTTGATTAAGTTTCTCTAAATATTCTCTGAATTCTTTACTATGATGATATGAAGCTCCATCCCAGATAATTAATATTTGTTTTTTTCTATTTTCCTCTATCAAATAGTTTACAAATTTTATTGTATTCTCTGTATTTCCCTGTGGATATCCTTTTACAATTACTTTGCCCGTTCGGTAATTCATTGCTCCATAATAAGTTTGTCTTTTTTTCTCATTTTTAATTGGTATTTCAATTCTACTATCTGTTTTTCCCCACACATACCCGCAAATATCACCCCAGATTAAATGGCATTCATCCAAGAAAAATATGAGCAATTTTTCTGATTCAATTTCCTTTCTATGTTTTTCTAAAAGCTCTTCAATCTCTTTTTTTTTTGCTGTTATTTCTTCTGGTTTTTTATCAGGATTCTTCTTCTGTGATTTTTTCCAAGAAACCCCTGCTTCATGAAACAGCTGATAGTAGCTAGATTTGGCAGCAAATGTCACTCCAAAATTTTCAGCAACATAATATTCTAGTTCGTTTAGATTCCAGGTTTTATTATTTTTTAACCAGGTGATAACTTTTGTTTTTTCGGATGGACTTAAATATCCTTGTGAGCCTTTATGAGCTAGCTTAATACCCTCCACTCCATTCATTATAAATGCTTGTTTCCATTTGCTTATGAATCCAGAGCATACTTTCAACACTTTCATGATTTTTCTATGTGGATAACCTCGCAAGGTCATGCTTACTGCTAGTGCTCGTTTCAATTCTCTTGAGTCAGGATTGGACTCAATAAAGGCATCTAATTCTTCCATCAAGCGTACAATTCACTACTATCTCAGTTTCTCACATATCATTCCTGATTGCTATAGTGGACAGTTGATAGTTATACAATAACCAGTTGGTTGCTTTTACTCAATACTAAACACTTTCATAAGCCCATATCATATGCTGTTGGGTTTCGTGACCTCAACCCAACCTACGATTTATAAACTTTCATAAGCCGATATCATAGATGTACCTACATGAGTCAAAATTCTC
>CAXFYD010000082.1:0-35946 GCA_964006365.1 Trididemnum miniatum | reverse complement strand
GTATACATCCATTTGCAAAAAAAGTGTACTTTAAGCAACAGCCTAGCCCATACCCTCATCTCCACGAAAACTTCGCAGTTCACTTCAAATTCGCAGAGGAAATAAATTGTCAAAACAAATTGTAAACGACAAAAAAAGTAACGCAAAAGCATTTTAGGCTCGAAAACAGATGAAATTGGCTTGCATGTTGCATCTATCGCGCACATTAAAAAAAGGTAAAGGTACGGGACAGCGGGTGCAAGCACACATTGTGTAGGCCATCTCAACTTCCAATGAAGAAAGCAAATGAGCATGAAAAAGTTTTGCGTAAATAATAGTAACATTAAGCCAACACACAGTTCCAAATTTCAAGCATTTACTTTATTGCACCTATAATGCAGAAAAATACTACGCTTGAAAGACGCAATAAGTCTGAACACGGCATATTAAAGCATTTTTGCCAAATGCCGACCGGTATAGCAATAGGGTGTCCCGCTTTTACACTTTTTTCACAAATTTTTAATTACACGATTTACAGGATACAAATCGGGATAGAAGCCCTTTACAAAAAAAAATCTTTAAAAAATATTTAGTTCTTCATGCCCAGGGGAGACTTTGAAATATTTTGGGAAGAAATGACGTAACTCAAAAAGTACACATGCTACACGGCTGAATTTGCTGTCAAGCGATTTGGAAGACATGATTTCTTATCATCCGTAATACATTTTTATCTTTTATCTCAATCAGAAAACAACCTATTTAAAATCGAAAATCAATTATGATTTCTGTACCTATGTACATTGCAATAATACTTTTATTTTTATTCGTTTTTTCTAAACTTAAGTTGTTTTCTGATTGAGATAGGAGCTACAAAATGTATCACAGATGGCAAATCATGTCTTCCCAATAGTTCGACACCAAATTCAAAAGTCTAGCATGTGTACTTTTCGAGTTACGTCAGTTACCTCCCAAAATATTTCAAAGTCGCCCCGGGCATGAAGAACTCAATATTTTTTAAAAAACTTTTGCGGCGGGTTTCTATCCCGATTTGTACCCTCTAGATCGTATGAACTAAAAGTTTGCATAAAAAAACTGTAGAAGCGAGACACCCTAGCACAGCATGTTCAGTGTTCACATCGTACTCGCCACCGACGAACGCAGACCAGATAAGAGACTTCTAACAGAACATTTTGGTGTACGATCTATGCATACTACTTCCAAGAAATTATAAAATGGACTTAATCTGGGAAAATATTCCACCGCGAACACCCAAAATGCACAAAAAAGTCTATACATGGCAACCAAAACATGGTTGCCGACTGGCATCGCAATATTGTCGAGAATGATGAAATAGTTATCTGGATCTTGTTTTTTTCCAAGCGCAACCAAAAAAGGCTGTTTCAACTCCGCAGGCTTGCTTTTAGCAAATTCTGCTACGTCCACTCCTTCCTAAAACAGAATATGACAAAATAAGCGTAGAACAAATATACCGTAAAAAACACGCCTTTACAAGGTACAGTGCATTGTATACTGAGTTATCTTCCCACAACTGCAAATAAATCACCAGAATGCGCTGATGAGTGTTGTCGGTTTGTGGTGTTCAGTAAGACAACCAACCTGCATCATGACCTAGAAAGCATCTTGACTAACGCAAAAACAATTTACTATACGTTGCACTTTTTGATGAGTATTCGTTGATATAACCGTTAATGGCATGGTAAAGCTTGAACGGCAACGCATCAAGATTACATTAGCATGGCTTACTAATGCGTAACTGATTTGTCAATCAGGGCGCAGAATGGAAAACACAATTGCATAAAAATTGCCTTTTTAAAGTTCCATTTGTTGTTACTATACTGTAGAAGTAAAAACCTGCCTTCTTCCTATATGTACTGATTTATATAAACTGCTCCTATACATACAATAGTTAATAGATACCATAGTTTCTATAAATGAAATCGAAACTGAACTCTAAAAAGTTAAACTCATTGAATCTGTACAGGAGAAAAGCGATAAACATAATTTACAGACTGAACCAGAGCTGAACTGCAAAAACTCAGTAGTTTGACGTGAAGTTTCGTTTTCACTAAATGCAAACTGAAAATTGTACACCGAATTACGTCGCATCGTTTAATACAATACAAAAAAAATAGAAACAGATTTCTATCCAGCAATTATTAAAGATCCGCTTGCTTAATAAGCAACCATAATTGAAAAATGTAGTGTTCGACTAAAAACCTACCCCCTTAAACTCGATTACGGCGAATGCTCTGTTCTTCTTCGTGGCGTTTAATGGGGGAAGGAGTTTCTGCAGACATATGATTGCGGCAAGTTCCCCTGCAACAAATTTATGCAAGTTAATTTCTTTAACTAAACCCGAAACAAAAAATAAAAAAGGATTACTGCACACTTACTGTTGTTATACTCTTCAGAACGAAATCCCTCCTGCTCACCCATCTTGAGAATACTCGAGATATAGGGAGGAAACACTTCCATGAAAGTTCTCCCGTTGGGGTAACGCCTCTTCATTTCATCTTCCAACTAAAACGCATTCGTATTAATACGCCCACAGAAAGAATAATTGCAGCTATCGTGTAGAAAGCAAATAAGCATACTAAAAATATTTTATTTTAGAGCAACACACGCTAAGGAACACTACATAAGAAATTACAACACAATAAACAATATTTCACATTCATCCGTCAATCATCATGTTACTTACCAGCCTTCCATTTCCAATATCTAAAAATCGAGGATATTCACTCAATATCTCGGAAATAGATGGCCGTTCAAAGTCAATAAATTGTCTACGAAAGTCGAACGTTTCTCCCATGGCACCGATGATCAGAGGCAACGTTTCTGTGGTTGGTTTAACATTTTGCAACCACACGATCTAAACATTGACAAAAAAAAAAAATAATAAATGAAACAACATGGTAAATGTGACAAAAATGAAAGTACAACCTTTTCCTTCACCGGTTTCATTTCCTCTGCATCGCGAAGGTCGACTGTGCTCGCTTCTGAGCCAAAACTTGTCGTAACGCTCGAGGTCTCGTCATCGCTATGGTCTTCGTTATCAATTTTAGTTTTTTTTTCCCTTGGCTTGTAAGCTTTTTCGGTAACTAAAAGCCTTTTTCTTAAAGTTTTCAGTTTGGTTTCAATATATCCGGTGCGAGACACCCCATCATAAAAAGCCTCCTATTAAACAACTTTAAGTTAACGTAAGAAACGCACAACCTACTCCGTGTAAAAATCAAATTTTTGATCATCAGCTTCAAAATGACCTTATACTATCCATGTACCCAATCCTGGCTGAAGATAGGACATCAAATAACTCCATCCAATACACGGGCAACGCTTATGACAGCATCAGAGGTGCAGGAGGGTTAGAGAGCTATATTACCACACCTGACACAAGTAAATGAATAGCATTACTTGTGTCAACGCTGTTATTGTTTCATTGTACTGGTTATGTTACAATATTTTATTACAAGGCTTAAGCCTAACAAGCCAGTGTTTTGCAAGTGGGCTTACAACACAAAGCTTGTTCAGACCAAATCTTTATTATACTCGCAGAAATATACCAAAGCATGTAACAATTTGGCGGTACCGTCTCCGCGTTTGTCAAACCACTGATTTTGATTTCTTTTTTATCTATCCTTCTGTAGCGAGAAAGTGACTGAGACGCTATGCATTGGACGAATCCTAACTTGCTTTAGAAGTTGCAGTTGTTCGAGAGAGCCCGCAGAGTTATGTTGCTAAATGCAAACGACTTATATCGAGCTTGAAATAGCTCCTAATAACTCAGTCCTGTCGTCGAAATGATAGTTGTTGTTTAATTATGTAAATACGTAGACGCATTCAACAAAACTTCTACAAAAATGACTTGACTCAAGACTGTCCTCGACGCCCAACATTCGGGAATTGGGAAACAACTACTACCAACAGATAAAAACTTACCAATACACTGCAGCTAAAAGTAAGATCAGATCTACGCTTTGCAAACAAAACTGACTATTCACTTACATATCCTTCGCACAAACCAACGGTGCTGTTTAAGGCAGGAAACGACTCTACAATTGCCTTGGCAATTTCTAATTTCAATTCAGTTGATGGATAACTGCAAATAGTATTGCTATAACAATACAATACACACACGAATTCACAATTTCAACTTCCCACAAAAGTCACTCAAAGTATACCGGTTTGCTAGCTATTATTGATTTAGCATCAGTTTGGAGATATTTTTAAATTACCGGTACATCTTTCTACAACTCTAAACTACGAAAAGCTTCGCTTAAAATAATGAAGTAGCTGAACACTCAAACCGACGAAGTTATTACCTACTAATACCCGAAATTAACTGAATTTTGGTCGTGCAAATTCGGAGCAAATATGCATTTCCAAAATGTAATACTACTTTACACTGCCTTTCACTTACTACTTCTTTTCTCCTCGCTCTAAAGAAGCTTCTACCAACACATCCGTACATATGCTAACAAACACTTTTCTGTTTTTCGGAGTAAGATAGCCATCATCCTTTAGTTGCCGGATGACGGTCTCCCCATTCGGACGCTTGAGAATATGTTGTTCCAGGTTTTCAAACTATTCAATCAACACACACAAAAAAAAATATATAGGTGGAAGTCTCCACAGTGTGTAATGAATTAAATCGGTCTTGGCCGACTAGCAAATACACAACTTCGAAGTTACAAAATTATACTTTTCTACATCATCTACATGCAACAATTCAAATCGAATTTTAGTTCATAGTTGATGAACGTAAGCAGCTCGACCCAGATCTAAATTAAGGCACATTCTGCCAAAGCAAGAATAAAGCATCTCATGCAAAAAATTCTCTGGAGATCACAAAATGAGTATGAAACGTAGTGTTTTGGTTGTAGCCTAATCAATCTGCGTAAAATAAATACAAGAAGAATATATTGAAACTAAATCATAACACATGCTACTGTACATACCGTCTTTTTACTTCCTTCAAAAGGAACTTGTAAAAGATCAGGAAAGCCATCACCCAACGACGATAAAAATCTTTGCAATGCCTTTCGCTGTCCGATGGTAGCAAGACCTAGCTCTTTTAGATCCTTATCATCGAGCTCCAAAAACGTTAATCCGTCAATTTCTTCATCTGTTTGATGAAGCAAAAGAAACAAGGTCATACTGTACCGATATTAAGATAAATAATTGAAATTTCGAGCCAAAAATTAAAACGTTTGGTGGGCGTTGAAAAGCTTAATCGAACCAGCTTGTTTCTTCTTGGCTGTAATATCCAATAGCGCAATTACGACATATAAATAAGTTATGTGTGCGAGCTCAATGCTTTCTTTGCATTTCCTTAAACTCAGCTATCACAAGTAAAAATCCAACCATCTGTCCTATCACTTAAAAGGCGAGCAGTCCAACTAAGTGCCTTTCTCCAAGGCACAAGTGCACTAGCTGATTTGTTCTCCACACTACACCTTTTAATGCAGAAAATCAAGCAGAGAAGCGGTTAATTACCGCTAAGTTTTCTGGTTGATTACTTGTATGACCTGACTAGAAATCAATCCCAGAGTCAACCATTTCAGAAGCAGACGCTCTACTAGGCCATCTGGGTGGCAACCAAGAGCTGATATGCCTATATACTGTTCTCGAAAAAAGCAAAGATCTATAATGGTATATATTTTTAGTTTTTTCACAGTGTTTTAAAAAAAAACATAACATCATATACGGGTATACTATTTCGAAGAAAAATCAAATTTGGGCAAAACCGTAACTAGCTATATGCATAAAAAAATGAAGCCCGGCCGAATAATCTTGGTACCATTCAGAGAAAGGTTAAAAGTCAATTCCAATGCTCAAAAGTACATTATTACTGGCTATGACACACAAATATACATATTTACACACTATACATTTGAAAGGTTGGCACTGACAAGGTTTTATTCGTCATCCTTAAAAAGTTACTACGGTCACCTGCAAAGTTGACCGACAAGGTTTTTCTTCAATTCAACTATAAACAATTCTTCTTCAACAATGTATATATATATATATATATAATACTAATGAGACCTAATAAGGTCGAAATAGTGGCTGTCATATGTATATATAAAATTATATGTCCGATACTGCACAAAGCAGAAAATAAGATAAAGCTAAAACACTAGGCTGTATAAAGTTGCACAAAGGAAGGCACATAGTTTAAAACTTACTTCTCATTTTTTCCAGTACATCCCCAGGAAGAACATTATTATTTGAGAGGTACTCCATCAACTCATTCACACTTAAAACAGCTAAACTTTCACGATTCATGCTTAAACGCTTATAAACACCTCTGCAGTACATTTGAATAAAACAGAGAAATTTTGCACATTCTGAAATAGCTTAAAAAAGGAAAATAATACGATATGCCTCTCTATATTAATTCTACAGCATGCCAACACCTACAATCTATATATACACAGTAGTAAACATTTTAGTACTGGCACCGTACACAGTATTCAGCAACTGATCCTGTATGAAGGGGATGACTGATTAAAGACCTTATCAATATGCATTAAAAGAAAGATAACCTTATTTTTCTCATGGCTGATGGCATCGCACACAGCTATAAGCAAAACAAATTGACAGGATTCAAGCTCAAAGTAGAAGCAAACATTCTAAACTTTGCATAATTTTTACATCAAACAAAACCTTAAATGTCACAGACTACCGCTACATTACCAGGATAGTTGTCTATTGACCTTTGTTAACTTAACATACTAAGCAGCAACATTTATCTCTCTTTGTGATTATTACAACTCTCTGTTTGTGATTATTACAACTGTTTACGTGAACGTGAATTATAGTTTTCTTATGCTGTAAGAAAACTGTGAGAGGCTGCAGACTAGACGACCGTGCCAATTTCTACTGCTGAGATTGGACAATAGGTCATTTCGCAATCTCTCACAGGATGGACCATGCAGATATAAATGAAAATTAAACTGTTGATATATTTTTTATTTTTCTTTGTTGTTGCGTCTATCCAAACAAAAATAAATGCACTTACTTACTTACTTATCATTCAGCACAGTGGTAACATATTCCCTAACAGTATCTTGGAGGAGTGGGTTAGACATTAGTCTTGCAGAAACCACGAACACAAAATTGTAATTATGTCATATTATGCTAGCCACTCTGCCAATATATAACTCCTTCAAAATAAATATTTATCTAGCATTCAATGAGCATGGGCAAATGGAACAACAATCTGCTTTGGAATATAACACCGTTTTTAGCCTATGTTTATTAATTACAATATGATGGCACGTTTAGAAAAACTATGTTTCTAGTCTACAGTATTAGTCCAGTTTCAAAATAAAACTGTTACAAGTACCATACGTAAAAAAAATTTCAATAGTCTACTATTACCAAATAGATACGGTATGTCATGTTTCGTTGTTCACATAAAATCACATTTTTTATGCTATGTTGGTTTTGTAACAATAAAAAAATGAGGTCCGGTGTAACCATATGGAGCTTTTAAGTTATACGTGTGGTAATCTTTCAAAGAATCATAAGCAATGCACAAAAGCCTGTCTTGAGAAGGAGATGAAACAACAAATGAGTGAAAATGCTCAGAAAATAACTCCGTGCAAAATGCATTAACAATCAAATATAACTTATTTTCATGCATCATAAGTTTTAAAATTTGTCCAAACATTGGAAGATCGCCTTCATTTTCCATTAATGGGGATAAGCTAACACATAATTTCGATTTATACACAGTATTATTTACAGTTGCATGTCTTGGTAGAAAAACTTCACAGCTTAAATCCAAACCAAGAGCTTGTTGAACAACAATGTGGAAATGTAAGTCTTCAAGTTTTTCAAACGAACCTTCGCTAATAGAAGGTTTACTACTGAAAGTGGGGCAAAATGCAAAATTTAAACATTGCTGTATCTGAATTTTAGTAGCCAGTGATTTGCATATATTTTTGAAATTGCAAAGCATTTGGGCATGTTTTTTAAAAACGAAATGTTTTGCTTCGTATCGCATACAGGACATGTATGACATAGGACCAAACTTTTCAATACAAGTAGCATAATGGATCATGTGATGATGCTTGTTTATCATTCTCACGTCTGGAAATAATTGTTTAAACAGCATATGATGCTGATGAATCAGGTCTTTAAGCTGAGCAATCTGACCATAAGATACTGTACTTGAAAAAACTATATCCATGATTTGTAGCAAGAGCAATATAAGCTCTAAATGAGGACTTTCATTGTGAAAGAGATCACCAAATAGCAAAGGAAAATGGCGAATCAAACAGCAAACTTGGGCAGCTTTTTGCTTCAGTCCACCGTCAGATACATTTCTTAAGCTAGATTCAGTTATATTTGGTGAAGGTTTATCCTTCATTTCAGCACTCCCATAATTGAATGAAGCTAATCTATTGTTCATCTGAGCAACAGATAAGGCTTTTCTTACATATACTAAATAATGCAGCAAAAGTTTTAATTCTTTGGGCATAACACCTTCTAAAAGATCGTGCATAGGATCAAATGCAAAATTTTCAGTTACTTTAAAAAACTTTGATTGCGAGAGTGGTGATTGTTGCAAAACACCACAATGTGGCAAAGTTTCGCTGTTTACAATGACATCATGGGTATGAGATGAGCGCATAATAAAATCAGATTCTAAAAACTTATGCTGGGTATTTTCACGTTTGGCATAGCATAGTCGACAAAAATAAGTAGCAGATGGTGACTGGAATCCAAGCATCATGTGAGCTGCAAGGGTATCAGCTACTAACATTGAAACAGTGCCTTGCACATACACATTTGGTTGAATTTCTAAACCTTGATCACTTTCTAACTGTTGAAGTTCTTCTATAAAAGGTCTTAAAATCATATGAAAACCATACTTTTTAACATCCACAGAGTTAGCTACAGCCAGCAAATGAATATTTGATAATGAACTATTAAACTTGCGAGGTAAATTTTGAATAGTATAGTAGAACATTCCAACTTCATGAATTTTAGTTTTAGATCCTAATGGGTTGACTACCTCAACCTCATCGTAATACAATTGCAATTGCAGTGCTTGATGATTGTTGGAATATAATGCATGGTTTGCAAAAACTTGACCATCGATATAAGAATGAAGAAAACCATCTTTTGATGGTTTCAAAGCTTTTAACCAATCAAACAAGTTTGTGTTCTCAAAAAGTTTTCGCAAAACTTGTCCAATGGAAACATATTGAAATGTTTCCACTACCCCCACTGTACAAAATTTTTGCTTCTCTTTACTATATCGTTTGTCCAAGCGCTGCCCTAATACTATCTCAACAGGCTGAACCATTTGCAGAATATTCGAAAAGTAATTATTTTGCTTGTAAATAGTATCCACAGCTGATAAAACATTGAGAGTTTTTGAGAATGTTTTACAGACCACTGCAATTATTTCATCAAGGCAAGAACCTAATTCTGCAGAAAGAGCCACACAAACACACTCTTTAACATCAACAAGGAACTCTTTTAGCCAAGTTATAATAAAAATAATATTGCATTCATTAAATCCGGACTTGCTACGTAACTGTAAAATTAATTCTAGAAATTTTTGTTCTACTAAAAAAGCATCATGATTTTTCTTTGCATTACTATCAGACGAGTTAATGGAAGTTGTTGCTGGTAGTTCACAGCTCGGCAAGTGGTTATCTTCTACCATGTTGCATGATCTTGAAATTGTGGCATTGGCACTTGCAACTGATTCATTAATTTTCATCAAAGGATGGTATTTCTTTAAATGAGTTAAAAATGTACGTAATTCACTAAATGTACTGTAACAGCCTTTTTGTGAACACTGTATGGAATGTAAATGTCGATGATGTTCCTTTCTCATGTGAGTTGACATCAACTGCAAAGAATCTGCATTGAAACCACACATAAAAGGACAACTATAACACATCAAATCTGAAGCCATTTCAGCACTGTGAAAAGATTTTTAAGTGAATTAAAATTGGCAAAAATACCAGCACTTCTAGCATAAGTATTTTACAAAATCCTAGATGCACAATCATAAAATCAAACACCTACCATGAGAGTCATTGGCTGCTTCCAAAAACTCAGCAAAAATATATTATAATAGCATTGTCTGTACAGATATAATTAGATGATACAAAAGAGGAATTTTGCTCCTACAATAACTTGATATTGCTAGTAGTTTAGATGCATGTAGACCAGGGATCAAACAAGTGAGAGTTCGCCTAAATATTACTTATACATAATGATGTAATGTAAATTTTGCCCAGATGTTTTTCTTGCTTTGACACTTTTTCTCGAACCTTTAGATTTACATATTGCTCAGTGCTAAAGATATAAGCTGTAAATGTGCATTAAGATATTTGTTTTTCCATACAATATAAATTAATTTTGCCAATACTAGAGTTCAAGTTTTCTTCTAAAGCGAAGACAATTAGCTCTAAACAGTAAAAATTTCTCATTTTAACAGTGGTCAAGACTCTTAGGAGCCTTTCAAGTAAAAGAGCTATAAATGTTACTGGTACTAGACATAATTTCAACCGCATTTCTGAGAGAGCCTACAGTGCAATATTTGTCACCTTACTGTATAATGAGAATGGAGTATTAATTCAAATTGGCCACCTAGATTGCAATCCACTGATCTAGACACCAGCAATTTACAAAAAAAAGTACTAGGCTTGGCAATTTAAAATTATAGCCTATTAGGCCCATCTGAAGTTGACCCTGGGATCTCTGTAGCCTGAATTTATAGCTAGACCAACTTGAAAGTTACAAGCTTCCATTTTAAATCCCCATACTACTCTGGCCTGATCTCTCCACAGTGTTACCAGGTTACTATGGACTTCCGGGTTGTTTTCTAGGGAGCAAGCTAGACCACCGATCTTACGAATGACTACAGCATTAAGCCTACCGATTGATTACTTTCTCTTTCTTCCGCTTGAAATAACATGTTATGCATAAAGCACTTAAGTAGAAACACTTACCGGTACCATCTTCTTTGCATGTATTAATTAGCAAGTGGGTAAGTTATTGCTAGTTGCACTAACACTCTTAACATTTGCTGTTACAACATACGAGTTGACAGATACACTACGTCTTAAGATACTGCATAGCATGTGGCGTAAACTGGCTGTCTAAACTGCTTATCATCTAGTACTGCACTGCTATTTAGTATGCGCTCTGCAAACTATGCGGCCCGGCCCAATAGAACCAATAAGTCTAATCTAAACTGACAGCTTCGAGCTGAAAGATTTTCAAAAAAATGGCGCAACTCATGAGCAGCCGAGCGATAAAAAATGAAAAAAGCGCGGTTGGAGGTGGCGTGACTGTTGCGAAACATGCCGAAATCACCCAAATTTCTCTTCTGATCTTTCAAAAGACTCGCTCTTCTATTTTTCTTAGATAAGATTTGAAAAAAGCTAAAAATTTGCCGAAAGATTCATTTTTCTCTTGAATCTTTGCAAAGAGTGACTACAAACGAATCTTTATTTTTTAGAGTGTACTCTTCGTCCCTCCAATACGCTTACGTTCGTAACAGGTAGCAGCGGACGTAATGACTGCTGTTCGAAACAAACACCACTCGGTTTAACTGTTTTCAGTAGAGGCCGCAAGTTCTTTGAACTTACTGTAAATGCAATGTTGTCTGCAAATGCAGTTCGTATACCTCTTTGTCAGCCAATGATTCCCATTGGATTCGACAAGTTTTTCGTGGTCGAAAAGTCTTTTGCGTTCTCAAGGGTTTCACAGCTTTCAAAGCGCAGACAACTAGATAATGATCAGTTGACAACTCTGCCCCTCTTTCAACACGAACATCAGACACGGTAGAAAACAAGTCTGCGGAAACGATACAAAAATCAATCAGGGAGCGTTGTCCCAAGGAGTCTCTGTACCAGGTGTACTTATGAATTCTTTTGTGCTGAATAAATGTGTTTATTATGCACAGTACATTGGTGGCACAGAAATGCAATAAACACTTTTAGTTAATGTCAGGGTCACCATGCTTCCCAATAACACCTTTCCAGGTTGCATTGTCAACGCCCACATGTGCATTGAAATCACCCAATAAGACAAGGGATTCTGACAGTGGCGCAGCCAGCCTAAGTTAAACGGGGGGGAGGGGGGGCAAGGCTTCGGCGAAGGGGGGCAGTTTTTATTTGACAAAAACTAGAAATGCTTACCCTCGAAAAACGACTTCCTGGTTTTGACGTAGTTTGGCTGTATTGTAACCATTGTTAGCCAATGTTCTCATTGTCATTTATACTCTCACACAGTTTTACCATCTTAATTGCGCTTTAACTAATTTTTCAAGGTAAATATTGGTCTAATCCAATGTTTCTTAACCCTTTGTAATTCAAGGACCCCTGAAATAGTTTTTCGAAAGCTATGGCCTCCTCCGGGTTGGTAGAACAAACAGACTGCAACAGGCTATCTTGTGCATATGTAAGTGCGCCATTGATCAATTTATGATTGGTTGTATCCTGTGGTGCGCCCATGATTTGGCAAAGGGGCTACCAACGGGGGTCTAGGGGCCAAGCCGCCGAAGGACAAGGGGGTCTGGAGGCATAGCCCCAAGTTGCCACGATTTTTTACTGCTTTCACATACTGTAAAAATAACACTCATTTCAACAAACTTTTTTATCGAAAAAGGGCTTGCAGTGAGTGCAGTTACTGTGGACAACGCAAAAATATTTTCGCTGCTTATGTCTAAAAGCAGAAGCTTGGCTAAAATAAGAGAAAGGAGGCTGCAGCCATTATTAGTTTGAAAAATTATAGACTGAAAGTTAGATATTAGCACCTTATTACAAAGCACAAGGGTGGGAGGCATGGCACCGTGCCTACCCCTGCATGCGCCCAGGGATATTTCAGAAGCAACGACCTCGCAGAGCTTCATACGAAGCTGCAACAGATAAATCAGAATACACGTCGTTGCTATTTTATACGAAAGTGGAGGTCTCAAGAGAATACCGTTATGGATGCGTCTTTTTGTGTTGCAAAAGAAACTGCTTCAGTATTTCCAAACAAAAGGTTACAAAATTCAGAAGATTTTAGAAGGCATGAAATTCATTCTTTATCTTTCTTATTAGTCAGATATTTTGGGAGTAATGAATCACTGTGCCGTAATCGTTATCTTCAGGGGCCTGGGAGCAACATCGTTGATATTAAATTGACTAAGTTTGCAATCAGGGGTGTGCAAAGTGCGGCTCGCAAGCCAAATGCGGCTTTTTGACCCTCGAGACGTGGCTCTTCAGCTCTTTATGAGAAACACCGATGACTATTTTTTTATTTTGCTATTGGACTTGCACCCCCCATTTCCAGCTCTTGTGCGGTCGAAAACTTTTTCTTGCTCTTTGACTCACCGGTGGCAACTCTTCAATTGTTTTACTTTTCCACAAGTGGCTTTTTCACTGAAAATTTTGCCCACCCTTAGACTACCAAAAGCTGGATTTACAATAATGACTCGCACATAGTGAGATTTCTTCGAAATTCAAAGCTGTGTTGCCCAGATGCTAAGCCGCAGTGTTACTTGCTATTAGCCTAACGTGCTTCAGCGTAATACCGGGAGTACAATGAACATAGAATTTAATTAGGTATTCGTTTCGGTATGTAAAGTAAACTTTTCAGCGCGGCTTTTATATGTTGTTATGGTCAAAAAGTGTTCATCAAAGGTAGGTGGTACGCAGCTGCAGAAAAGGTCCAGAAGCGGTACGCAGAAAGCAAAAGGTTGGAAACCCCTTGCCTTTAGAGTATAATCTTTAGGCCGGTTCTATTTCACACTAATTTGCTACACTGAAAAAATGTTTGAGAAATCTTATTTGTATTTATCGTAAAATTTAATCAAATGAAAACCTGTCGTAGAGCAAGAGGTTTTCATAAGTAGGCTTAAGACAGAAGTAGGCTTAAGTTTAGACCAGGGGTGTGCAACCTTTTTCACTGGGGGGCCACTTTCGAAAATTTTAACAACGTCGAGGGCCAGTCACCGTCAAATATGTATAAAATTATAAAATGCTAAACACAACCCGTGTATTATAGACGGTACAAATAGCTAAATAAATCGATTTAAAAAAAAAAAATTTTTTTGTCCTGCCATCGTCGAGGGCCACATTGACTGGCCTGGAGGGCCGGATTGTGGCCCGCGGGCCGTGAGTTGCACACCCCTGGTTTAGACTGTCTAAGGAATTTCTAAAAATTTCGATGGCTGAGCGGTTACAGTTTCTGGCTCTGATTCAATACTGTAGGTCTTGGGTTCTAATCTAGTCTGAGCCTGTCTGACGATTGGTAGGCCTAATGACCGTGAAATAGTTACAATAGGATTGACTAGACTTGTCATCATTTCGCTTGTAAGCTTAGTGGCCTACCACTATACCAATACCATTTCTTTTATAATTTGATAACCTTACACGGCTAACTCCCCATGTTACCAAGAAATTTCTGTTACAGCTGCTATAGTTTTCTAAATCCTTAAAACCAGTTAATTCTCACTATTAGCATTTTAAAATCGACGCTTTTTTCATTTTAAAGTATTTAATATTCCTAAATCACTCTCGAAAAAAAAGCCCTTTCGGCCTTTCCCTGTTAAACTTTTAATGAGGTAATACATGCGAATTGCGATCGATTAATTGACAACACTACGGTTATAGGTAACAAATAATGACTCTGACGTTACAATGGCCACTATGCGTTGTCCTTCAAGGTTTCAAAGCTAAAATACAAGAGCCCGTAATGCGCTGAGGCCATGAGTGCAGCAATACTAACCTATGCGTGGGGGCTTTATATTAGCTTTACTTCTAGGTTTGAAAAGAGTAATTGCAGTGTTGTTTCGAAAGCAATCGAGAATTTAAGCGAGGGCAGAGGTCTTATTAAGGGGGGCAATTGCCTCCCCCCCTTGCCCCCCTGGCTACGCCACTGGATTCTGATGAAGTTGCTTATCCCAATGCAACCTCAACTTTCTCCAGAAAGGCTTCGTACTGTGATTTTATGTCAGGTGCGTACTGCGTACACCTGCAAGATACACATAAATCGCTTCTGCAGCCTTAGCTTTAGAAGACAAACCCTTCCTCCCTGTGGTACCCAGTCAACGACACACTCAGCCATGTTGGCGCTCACAAGTAAGCCAACACCAGCTTGAGCAGACATTGCTGCATCAACACCTGAGTAGAAAATTTTCCACCCACCGTTCAACTCGACAGTTCCAGAACCCCGGCGCTTTGTTGACAAAATTCCCACAATATCAAGGCGATACTGCTGGGCTTCGCGAACAAGCTCCTGCTATTTTCCTGTCATTGACAAAACGTTCCAGTTCCCGATAGCTATATCTCGTAAGTTTGATCCAACTCGAGTACATTTTCCCCCATTTGTCTCCCCAAACGCTTAGCGACAGCGTTGCTGGGTTTCCGGTGACGGTCAGCTTGTGGGGGAGACTGTAGCTTATTTTTCAAACGAGTCCCTCTGCCTAAAACTCGAACGCGGACCTATTTATCCTTCGCGCCGTCTAATGCAGCATGAATATTGTTATCACAACTCTCCATTTAGCTACAGCATTGAATTGCTACTCAGTCTGTTTCTCTCTTTCGACCTTATCGCCATGGGTGACCCTGATGTAAATCAATAAACACTACCGACGGCATTGCTCTAAGGATCATTGAAAACTCAAATCTCCCCACCACGTTAAGGTGACAATCCATAAGAGAGGACACAATAGATTCAAAAAGCAAAAATATGTCTTCATTATACACGCGATATTACGCCGAAGAATGTAACGAGTGGCGGAACCCATCTTCGAGAAACGTGTTCGATTTGACCGGCCCCGGAATCGCACCCAAGACTTACCGCACCGATAACGATGTGTATTACAGCTGAACTAACCGATCTGTTACTTGTAAAACATAATTACAACGGTGCAAGAAAACGCCAAAATTTTGTATTTAGTTGTAGGCCTATATTTATCCTCCTATTACGAGAAAGCGAGTAATGCGCAATATGAGCTCGTTTAGAAGTTGCTAGCCGTCTGTCTACCACACCAAGATGGGGGGAATCCCGCTAAGTGCCTTTTCCAACGGCGCAAGTAAACTTGCCGGCCTGTTCTTCACACTGCCCCTTTAATGCTGAGCGTCAAGTAGAGAAGCTGTGAATACCAATTTTGAAGTCATTGGTTTGATCCGACTCGGAATCAAATCCACGTCTACAGCTCCCGAGGCGGACTCTCTTACCACTCGGCCATCTGAACTGTATTAAACTTATTGACGTTATGGCATGTACGTGGAAAACGGGTGTTAAAAATGGTATAATGAGTAGGCATGGTTGCAACTCCCAGTTAGATTGGGTATAGGCCTTCAGTAAGTTTTGCATGAAGCAACTGCTTTTATAGTGGCATTATAAAACGACAATGGAAGCAAAAATGAAAGCTTTATCTCCACTTTGACTGGTTAGGTTACATCTACAGCAAATTTTTTACATCCAATCTCTTTGCAGCGCGTGCCAATACTGCGAAACCTTATAGTTTAGAAACTTGAAAAAAAAAAAAAACATTAATGGCAACTGAAACTTGCTCAAAACCTCGGCAGAGAAGATTCGGCTACACATGGCAATTTTGTTCATTTTGCTGTTACGAAGAATTAACTGAAGAGAAATTGACCAGTATCAAGAGGACTTGACCAGCCAGGGAATCAAACCCCAGACCTATCGGACGGATAGCGATAGACTTAACAACTGAGCTAATCGTCCACAGTGCCGGATTAATGATTTCTGAGGCCTGTAGCTATCTGGTAATCCGGGGCCTATTTTGTTCCCGTAAGTTGAAGACCTGCTGAAATATGTAGCCTACATAGTAGTATTAAACACATCCAAAAAATATATTTTTTGAATTTAAACAGAACGCTCTATTGTGCGCGCACAAAGTTTTAGAAGATGACACTCCACAGAGCCCCGATTCCTGGAAATGCCAAATATGCTTTCTATTTGTTGTTTTGTTAATGATACTGCGGTTAGTTTCCCACAAGCCATGCAAAGCTTACGTTGACCTCCTTTATAGCCTTTACGTCGTATCCCAACGTCTCTTTGCGAAAAATCGTGGAGCATTTTGTGTCAAACTATTTTTAATTTGCGTTGCTGTCTTATGGATTATTACAAAAAAATAATCATAAATTTCAATAACTCGCAAAAACGGCGACATTTTTGTGAAAGTTCAGTGTTACTTGCGGGTTTGGCGTCGCGAAACCGGATCTCACAGAAAATATTCGACGCGCTATAAGCTTCACAAACAATTTATTTGGCGATACAGCGGTTATTTAAAAACAAACCAATAATGAAAATTTGGAAACAATAGCAGCCTACTTTACTAAAACAGCCAATTTAACAGCAGGCTAATTAACACCCATTGTCCAACCAAGCCTAAAAATGATAATTAATTTACAAAAGCGCTTGGACTTACCGACTTCTTGGGGCCAAACCGTACAAAGTTAAGTCCAAATGGTGAAAATCTACATAAATATTGCACACAGACACAAAGCGCACTAGCTTTCTAGCTTATATCCAAGCAAAACAACTGCCTACATTTCAAGGCTAAAAACATGCCTGGCATTTGAACAGAATTATCTCAGGTAGGCAAAGAAAAGCTCCCTCTTAGCCTAAACCACTACCTAAGCCTTAAACTATCACACCTCACAAAACATCAACCTTAACTACACCCAGAGGTGAGCACAGCGGCGCTGTCGAACAGCGTCGCTGTTTTTTTCTGTCAACAGCGAAAAGCAGCAGCGCCGCTTTTGGTGAAGTAGCGACCAGCGGTGGAGGTGGAGTAGCGACCAGCGCAGCAGCGCTTCTGTGAAGATAATTGACTTACCGCTGCCGCTGCTGCAAAAAACTTTTTGATTTTGAAGACTGTGTGTTATGCAGCAATCTAATAATAAAATTGCAACTTAAATCTAGACTCGCTCTGCTTGAAATTAGTACCATGAAACAAATAAATGAAAACGGAAAGCGACGTGATAGCGTGAGATCGCAAGCGATGTTCCATTAATTCATTAACACCATTTTGATCATTTTCATCGCCAGACACTAATCCTACTTGACAGTTGCCGCTTCACAAACACAGCTGCATCTCGCCATCAGAAATCCAACGTTTCAGTAATGCCCCCCGCTGGTTTGACTTCTCACTTCTTTGATTCGGGTATCTTTTAAGGCTACAAACATGCCTGGCAAGATCGTTTTACCTCATTAACACTAGGGGTCGTATTCACCACATGTGCTCAAGTTGAGACTCCGCACAAAATCAAACTCTGCTCAAGTGAGAAAAAGGGAAAATATTGTCTGTTCGATGAGACAATTAATGTGAAAAAAATCAGTAATCAGGCTTTGCGGTGGCAAGACAAAAAATGATATACAAAAATACGAAACTCAATGTTTAGCTCGAGATTTTTGAACAAATTCAGTGCTAGTAAAATAGTGATTAAAAATCGATGTTTATTTTATACCAAAAATGGTGATGACAGTCTGGCATAACAAACAGTAAGCCAAGTAAAGATAAGTGTGATAAATAATAATTATTTTTTAAACTGATTTATAACAAATCAGTGGTGTAGCCAGATGAAAATTTCCAGGTGGCCATATTGATTTTACTTTGTGTACTTACTCCCGATTGTGTGCTTTAAAGTAAGCCTATCCAATGATAGTCGCTTTGATTTGGGTGAAAGTATTCTCATCACTTTTTATGATGCGAGAATTTGCCTTGAGCTTATTTTATTTTGGCTCGTTAAATAATCAGATCGAAAGAAATAGCAAAAGTAAATTGACTCTTTGTCTCTCCTGCCCCACTCCCCCTCCAGTTACAACTCTGATCAGATTCCTGTGAATATGCGTTTTTTATTCCTAGTATTTGTTTTTCATAAAAATATGATTGACTAAAATTGACTCTTTGTCTCTCTTGCCCCACTCCCCCTCCAGTTACACCTCTGCTCAGATTCCCGTGAATATGCGCTTTTTATCCCCAGTATTTGTTTTGAATGAAAATATGATTGACTAAAATTGACTCTTTGTTTCTCCTGCCCTCCTCCCCCCCTTCCCGGCTACGCCCCTGATCAGATTCCCGTAAATATGCGTTTTTTATCACCAGTATTTGATTTTCATGAAAATATGATTGACTGAGATTGAGGAAATTCACTTGTGTGTCATCGTTAATCGTAACTTTTTAGTTTTTCATAATTTGAAAGCAGCGGCAGCGCCCGCTGTTTTGGCGGGCAGTAGCGGCAGCGCCGCTACTTCTTTAATTCATGTAGCGGTAGCGGGAGCGCCGCTGCTTTTTTCAACAAATAGCGGCAGCGACAGCGGCGCTACTATTTAAGTAGCGGCTGCCCAGCTCTGACTACACCTTAGTCTAACTAAAAAGGGGAGAAAGTAACTAAGCCTAACAAGTCGCAGACATACAGCAGCCAAAGAACAACCAGCATTCACATTAGGCCACGTCAACCGTCAAACTCACTCATGCAAAACGAAAGAAATAAAAGAAAAGAAAAAGGGGAAATCGACAATTTTTTCGGAGCTGTGTTGCCCAGCAGGCGCTATTACAAGGAGATCTACCCGCTACATGTATCACGCTTTAGCGTAGTCTAGAGTTGATGAAGTTTTCTTTCAGTTACAGGATAGAACGTTACATAACACACTGTAACCGATGCTTGGACATTGATAGTATTTGATTGTGATCTTTTGCAATATTTACACAGTAATGAACATTTATATCAATATTCACTTTATTTATCCACTTTGAATTCTGTTTCGCAAACCGTCTAAATTGTTGCACGGTATACTGCAGAGTAGCACATTCATATTGCGTCAAAATGTTTTCATGCACGCTAAATTTTTTGGCATTTTTTCGCTTTCTGCAATTTTGACCCAATACCCAGAGAAATTTGATTGGTTAAGACGGGCTCGAATAATTTTAAAGGTACCTTCTGGACCCTGTTTCCTGCGCCTATTGCTGCGCGTGTTTCCTGCGTCTCAGCCATTGGGCTAATGACGCTGTACTGATCCGAATCTCGCGACTCGAAGTAGGTCCGAATCTCACAAACTCGTGATCAGTCTTTTCTGATTTAATTTAATTGCCGTACATCTTGTGATTTAAATTCAAGAGTAAATTCGTTGAAATTTTTGGCATTGATACAATCTTGAATCACTCTCTTAGCCCTAACCTAAACTGGACAGATTAGGCCTATGTAATAAAGGTTGGTAATTCGTATTTAACTTTACAATAAAATAGTTGATTGATAAAAAAAATCGCTTTATTGTTCATAACGCGTTGTAATCGAAGGGCCTGGAGCTGCAGCCCCATCAGCATCCGGCCTTGACCGTCCGGACTGTTTTTATTAATGAGCTAATGTTTATTTAGTTGCCCGGCATGATGATTCTTCATGCGGCTGCAGTCGTGTTTGGAACGGCGAGTTTCGCGTGTACAACCGCTCAAGTTGTCTACTTATCCATCGCAGTTTGTTGCAATGTAAGAAGAATAATCTTATGAATGATGATTGATGAAGTAGCCTACATACTCTCTTAGAATATTTAATTATGGAATAGCGGAAACCCGCCAAGGTTTCTGCAGTACAGTTTGGACTTTGGACATAACCTTTAGTCCACAGATCATCTAAAAAAATTACTTTTAGAAATGGCTACCTAGTGCTAAACCATAGTTTTGACGTGTGATTAAGTATGTGAGGTATTAGACTAGCAGTAATTTGTATAAACAGTAAACATTGCATACGTCTTCTAGTGTTATTTTTTCATTTCTCCCCTTGTCTTAAAGGCAACATGTTGCTTGACATTAAGGCCTACTAATCCCAAACTCGTTCAGAGTTAGTTTATTTAACCACTTATTTGATTACAGTTGAACACGAAGCAAGAGTGGCTGTGGAAAAACGAAAACATTGACAAAGCAATAAACCATGCTAAACTTGCTGAAAGGGCATGTTTATGTTTTTTGCTTTAATTTTTTACTTTAGTCGTAATGAAATCTTCAGACGGTTTATCAATCTATAGCTGCGGGCACACAGCGACACAGCAAAATTTCCCACTTCTATTCTGCTGTACAACGTTAATGGCAGCTTGAAAATTTTCAGAAAAGTCGTACTTCATCGATGATGCGAAACAACGTTTACAGTCTTCCGATGACTAATACCGGCACTCTCCAACAAAGTGAGTTGTTTCATGCAATGCATAACTAATATGTTGTATACTGTATATGAATTGTCAGAGAATCGTAAGTTACGACAATTTGATATATTTAGATTTAGTTGCATATTTATCCTCCTATCACAAGAAAGCGATCAAAGCGCTATACGAGCTCGCTTAGGAGTTACCAGCCATCTGTCTACCACACCAAGATGGGGGGAATCCTGCTAAGTGCCTTTCCCAACGGCACAACAAGTAAACATGCCGGCTTGTTTTTCACACTGTCCCTTAAATGCTGAGCGTCAAGCAGGGAGCTGTGAATACCAATTTTGAAGTCATTGGTTTGACCCGACTTGGAATCAAACCAACGTCTACAGCTCCCGAGGCGGACGCTCTTACCACTCGGCCATCTGACCTGTTCAGATATGTTGTTTTAAGCTCAATTTTTTTGAAGCACTGGCGCAGGGATAGTTAGTTAGTTGCATATTTATCCTCCTATCACGAGAAAGCGATCAAAGCGCTATACGAGCTCGCTTAGGAGTTACCAGCCATCTGTCTACCACAACAAGATGGGGGGAATCCCGCTAAGTGCCTTTCCCAACGGCACAACAAGTAAACTTGGCAGCTTGTTTTTCACATTGTTCCTTTAATGCTGAGCGTCCAGCAGGGAAGCTGTGAATACCAATTTTAAAGTCATTGGTTTGACCCGACTCGTAATCAAACCCGAGTCTACAGCTCAAGAGACAGACGCTCTATACCACTCGGCCATCTGAGCTGTTTATCCAAAATAACTCTAGCAAACGATCTAGGTACACTTTCAGATTGGAAGGTTGGGGGCCTTTAAGCTCGTGAAAAAAAGGGTTTGTTTTAGCTACGTCACAAAGTTATATTCCGACATACTGTACAACTTTGTATGCTGGTCTCTCACATTGATAGATACAACAAAAGCAAAATTTCATGTATGACACAGTACAACCATTCCTGGTGACGAATTACGCCAGCAACTTACAAGTTTAACTGGCCGGTATGCTCGGTTGTTAATCACATCGCTATCTGCGCTGAAGATCTTGGGTTGATTCCCGGCCGATCCAATCGGTTCAGTGTCGCTAACGGCCCACCCGTCCTGCGATGTTTCTACGGAGCCGTGTTATCCAGGCACTAAGCCGAGCAGATGGATCCCGCCACTCGTTACTCGTTTTGGCGTATAATACCGCCAGTATGGTGAAGATCTGATTTTTTTAACTTGCAAGTTGTGTTTTAGCTTTACCAGATTTCAATATTTTCGCTGTATCATAGTTAATGACGTGTTTTGCTCTCGTTGCAACTCATCAGGTAATCATGAACGAAGCAATGTTTGTCTTTCGTAATGATCTCATATAGCAGCGAAACTAGTCACACAATAACGTTATTAGTAAAAAAAATGTTAGATATTCCAGGCCTGCATACCGGTACTTTGAACTGTATCTAAATTCAAGTCATAAGGTAAATAATAGGTTCTACAGTACTTAATATAAATAAGTAATCGGGCTGATAAGAGAAGTCCTTGTTTATTACGGCGATTAATCGCAAAGCTGACTTTATATATCTCGAGTAGAGTTCCTGCGCCCTGGAATATAATATGTCACGATGATAGTATCATAGTCTGTAAAATACAGACTATGATAGTATATCTCCGACTGGAAAAGTTGCTAATGCTGGAGTAGGCTTACTTCGATTACCGGTAACTCTTTTGAGCCTAAAATGGACTTCGGTTTTGCGCTGCGCAGCAGGCCTTGATCACTTTTTCAGGCTAAATCATTACGTGCAACAACATTTACTAAAATTAGGCAAACAATTTTTGCTGAACAAAACATTTAGTCGTCATAAGATTTCACAATTATCTACCGGTAATAGCATTTTAATACCGGTAATACCAACATTTTGCCCACTAAGACACCGATAATGAACTCTTGCAAACAAATCCCAATGTTACGTCATAAAAACCAGAAATTGAGGAATTACAGAGAATAACGTAAAAAAAAATTATGCGCATCGGTATGGATGAGCAAGTAAACCAGCAACAGAACAGTCTCGTTTGCGATAATTCAGTTGAAGAAAAATAATAATTAATTTAACTGTGTAGAGGAGATAAAACGTAGTGAATAATCACTCGCACAAGATAAAAGAAATTTGAAAAGAAAGTAAGAAAAAGTAAGTGCAACAGTAAGAGGCCAAAAGGACTATAAAAACGTTTATCGCTGAATGAAAATTTTGGTTTAATTTGCGGTAAAATGTTCTGATGCTTGTGACAGTTGAGGGTTAAGTAGGGTAACCATACGTCCGCTCTGCTTCAATTACTTCCTGCGCTGCCTCAGTTAATCTGCATTACCGCAACTAAAACAAACTAAGAACTTCTTGTTAATATTGAATTAGAAAATTATCATTTTCTCCACGCTGATTCAGCTACGCAGGCTGGTGGGGTTGGTATCTATATCTCGAAGGATACCTCTTTTAATCTAATCGGAGAGAATACCCTTGAAGGAGGCGGTTGTCAAGACCTTTGGATATCAATTAGTTTACCAGGGTAAAGCGCAAAATTGTGATTGCATTATTATATCGCCAACCCAATAATGATCCTTTCGCTTTTTTTGAAATCTTTGATAAAAAAATGAAATCAACAAAAAACTGTAACATGTACTTAATGGGAGGTATGAATTTGAATATTCTTAGTGAACATAGAAGAACTATTACTAATGAATACTTATCGATGCTAGGCGGTAACGGCTTATTTCCACTGATAACTAAATCGAGCAGAATAACTCAAGAATCAGCCACCTTGGTTGACCACATTTTTACAAGTGCAATGGCTGATCCCACATTTCCTGGTATTATATTAAGTGATATTAGTGGCCATTTTTTTCCGTATGGCGCTATTCCATTGAAGCAACCAATTGGTCCGGTAAAACAATCCAAATTTCTTTCCAGAAATATTAAGAATCTGGATGAGGAAAAATATTTGCTTGATCTTGATAAAGAAATGAATGATTTTAAGCTTAATTGCCCGTCTATCAATGAAGAGAATTATGAAGTCGTCTTTGCCAATTTTGTTAAGTCATTTAAATCGGTTATCGATAAACACGCGCATTTAATGTAAGCTTCTCGCAAACAGAGGCGTTTACAATGAAAACCCTGGCTTACCAAAGGTCTTTTGGTTTCAATCAAACGTAAGCTACAACTCTACAGCTCTCGTTTTTTGTCTGTTGACTCAGCTAAAAAACAATTTTACAAAATGTATTCGAAGAAACTTCAAAGACTTGAAGGTAAGGCTAAACGAAACTTTTTCTTTAATGAACTGAGAGGAAGTTCTCAGGATTCTCGCAAAACATGGTCAATTATCAATTCGTTACTACACACTAAAAGTGACTTCCATTTTGCCCCATCCAAAATTTGTGTTAATGAGCAAATTACAAGCAATTTTTCCAAAATTGCAACTTCTTTCAATGATCATTTTTGCAGCATTGGCCCCAACATTACGTTTAAGTTACCTCTAAATGACGTAAATTCAGTAAAAGATTGTCTGCAGAACCGAGTCATACCTTCAATTTTTTTGGAAAAAGTCACTGAAACTGAAATAATGAACTACAACAGTGAACTAAAAATTAATAAAGCTGGCGGCTACGATGAGATATCATCAGATTTTGTTAAATTATCGTCCTTTTTCCTAACTCCAGTTCTTGTTCCTCTAGTTAATTCGGCTTTAAGTCTGGGTATCTTTCCTGACGATTTGAAATTAGCTAAAGTGGTTCCAATCTTTAAAAAAGGGGATAAACTGGATATGAATAACTATCGCCCAATTTTATTGTTAACGTGTTTGTCTAAAATTTTTGAAAAGGTTATCTTCCATCGACTTACAGATTTTTTGAATGAACAGTCAGTTCTTGTTTTTAACCAGTATGGATTCCGAGCAAATAGGTCAACTACCCATGCCATCTTAGATATAATTACAGAAATGTATGACAACATAAACAGCAAGTTGTACTCGGTCTTAGTTACCCTTGATTTGACGAAAGCATTTGACACAGTGTGCCATAAAAGACTCCTTCTAAAATTGGATCATTACGGCATTAGAGGAACAGCACTGGAACTTATATCTTCTTACGTAACTAATAGATCACAATTTGTATGCATAAATAATGTTAACTGTGAATGTAAACCAGTCTTAATGCGCGTTCCCCAAGGTTCGGTGTTGGGACCACTCTTATTTTTAATTTATATCAATGACAAGCAAAACTCCATGGAAAGTATACCCAGACTTTTTGCTGATGACACTGCAATTTTGATAAAAGCAAATTCGACGTCGGGAGTTGAAATTCAACGTAGTGAAGATTTAGCAAGAGTCTTTATCTGGATGAATAAAAATCAACTTACTCTTAACTCGTTAAAATCGCATGCTCTTGTTATCTCTCCTTTACTTAACGAAGAACATAATAACAATCAACACTGACCTTAACGCTTGCACAATTAAGAATGCTGAGTGTATCAAACATGTAGGGATTTTAATTGATTCGAAACTGAATTTTCGTAACCATATTAACGTGTTGCAAAACAAACTTTTACGTGCGGTGGGGACAATGAGCAAATCAAGGTATACCATGCCCTCTAATATTTTGAAACGTCTCTATGTGGCTCTCTTTCATTCTCAATTGCTGTATTGCCTAATTATTTGGAGTGCAACTTTTAAGACGTATCTTGATCTGCTGAAAAAACTATAAAATCGAGCAATACAAATGATCAACAATGCAGATAGGTTTCAAAACACTTCTCTTTTTTTCCGAAATTTTAAAATTCGTCAACTAGATGATCTAATTTAATTGGAAACTGCCAAATTTATGAACAGTTTTGATAAAAATGCGTTACCACCACATTTTGGTAATTACTTTCGTAAAATTAATCAAGTTTACAACAGATCTACTCGTTCATCTCACAAAAATTTGTTGTACTTGCCGAGATATCGATCAAATCGCCTACGAAGATCCATCAAATTTAGAGGGGTTAAAGTCTGGAATGATATCCCTTTTGAATTAAAATTGTATAATAAAATTGGTAGTCATTACCAACATCATCTTTTGCAATCATATTAGTCTTTCATCAAAATGTTTACGCTACTTGTTTATATATACGGTATATTTTTTTCTTTAATGCTAAAACCAACTGTAGTTTAAGCTTCCATGTATACGCATTTTAAAATTCTGTGGTTGCCTCATTGTCTTTCCTGAGATCTGCGCAAGAGTTTGTATGAAAATGACTCTGGTAAATTAATTATCAAATATGTTGGGGGCTGCTTGACTTGAAGACCGATGAACTCTCGGTCACTTCGCAGTCTCCTGCACAATTGTTGTTTTACTATTTGTTTGTTTATTTTCGTTATTTCACTGCAAATAAATCTGTTCTGTTCTCTCCTCTTTTTGGAGGACAGGTTCTCCTTTTTCATGAAAAATAATTTGTCTTCCGAGGATGTTAAAAAATGCCCAAAAGTCCTCCTTTTCGGTATTTTGAGCAGTGAAAACATGTCCAATCATGCTTTCAGTGTATACATCTATCATATCAGCAAGTTCTGGACACTTTCTATATTTATTTTTTTTGGAAAAACCCGAAAATTTTGGAAAGTTTTAGCTTCATCGCGTGGAAACGACCTTTTTCTAGGGGAATGCCATGCTGGCTGAACCTGTCCTCTTTTTGCTCAGTAAAAATGTGGTAACCCTAGGGTTACGGAGCTTCTCGTATTTTTCTTCCGATAAATCAATTTAGATTAGTGGTTTGAAAAACTGCAAATCCTTCTGAAGTTATGAACGAGATCGAAAAATCAAATATGTAAATAATTGAGGTTATTTTCAAATTATATTGAACTGAAAATTCAACAGTAATTGAGGGAAACTGTGAAGTGAGCTTGCGCTCTTCGAACCCGATATGCTTCAGGCGTGAATCGAACCCGTCAGGCAGGTTCTGCGCGAGGTGCCGATAGCATTTTTATGTAATGTACCTAACACCAGTAGAACCTTGCTTTTTTCTGACAAAGCGTGGGTTTATAAAAGCCATTAATTGCGGGATTGCTGCGACTTTTCTCTAGCTAGGTGACTTAGAGCGCAGCGTGCGTAGGGAAGCGCTGCACTAGTTTTGGGTTCGATTTTCGTCGCGGCTTCGCTTGTGATATGTGGTTAACAATCGGGTTCGTGAAGACAGGCAAATAGAATAGGAATGTGAGGTTCTGCTGGTGTTGGGAGCATTACATAAATATGCTTACCGTTATTGCTAGGCCATGTCGCTGGCACCAACAAAGCCGCAAGGGTCATTTGTTCGCTTCATGAGAACACGATTAGGGTTAATCACTATCAAGTTATGCATCTTTGGTGAGTTACAAAAGTGCAACAGTTTTATAGTCAGCTACATAACCTTGCAGTATCACGCGCAGGTTACAGATCCTGCGTCATGGGTTCGATTCACGGCTGGAACCGATCGCGTTTGACATATACACCGGGTGGCTGCTGATTCGAAGAGTGCCAGCTTATTTCGCAGTCTCCCTCAATTATTGTTGAATTTTCTGTTGAATATAATTTGAAAATGATTTCAGTGATTCCTATTTTCGTTTCCCTCCCAACACTTTTTTCACTTCATTTAAGTCTTGTCGTCCAGTGCTGCTCCCTGCAGAGTTTATTGTTTCAACTCTATAATTAAAACTTAGCTTGAACAAAAACATTTTGAGTGCATGATTGTTCTTTTCATCACCATCTCAACTGTTTTTGCATTTCATACTAGTTGCGTTGACTAGTGCTGCTTCCGACATAGAGTTTAAACTAAGTTCTAACTTGAACAGACCACAGTTCAAAAATGTAGTAAAAAAAAACTCAACTTTTATTACAAACAATACAGTCAAGAAATAGCTGGAAATACTTGGACAGACGTTTCGACTCATGTCTGATGCCATTGTCAACGCTAAAAGCTTACGCTGCTTAGCTATTTCTTGGCTGTATTGTTTGTAATAAAAAACTAACAAACTGCCGATTGTACCATTTGTCAAAATCAACTTCATTATACTCGCAGTATTGCACCTAAGCGTGTAACGAGGGGCGGGGTCCATCTCCGCGGCTTAGTGCCTGGGCAACACTGCTCCGAAGAAACGTCACAGCGTTAGCTACACTCCGTCCGATTTGTTCGACTCGTGATTCGAACCCAAGGTCTCCTGCACCAATAGCAACGTCTCAATAACTAATAACTAAGCTTTATCAGTTTTGGAACTTCGTAGTTGAAACAAAAGAAATTGTAGGCGACATGTCCCCTTTCCCTTTTTTCTCCCTCAATCCTTACGCCACTGAATGCAACCGCTTTTGCTGAATTTGCTTTCAAGTTGCTTAATGCAAGTTTTTTGATTCAAATAGAATCACTAAATGGCTACATCAAATTAAACGTCTTCACTACACCAGTTAACATAAAAAATATCTCATAAAGTAATTACATTAAAGGCGACATAGGTGAGTTAGAGTAAGAAAGCTGATCTAGTATAAGTAGTTGTAGTGCTGTAGAATTTCTGAAATACCGCTAGGCATTTATTTTACTTCTGTAGCCACATGGAGCTAATTTCGTTTGCTCCGTGAAGAATGATTTTTCTTTTAAATCTATTAGTTTATCCGATCGGTCGATTAGCTCAGGTATAAACACATCGCTGTCGGTGCGGGAAGTCTGGGGTTCGATTCCCGGGCCTGCCAATTCGGAAACGTCAATTTTTGATTTGATGGCAACGCATAATTATTATAAACTGCAAATTGTAATTTGATATAACCTATTATGGCGTCATAGATGTAGTTCAAACACATTTCTTCCAATTTTTCATCACTAATGTAAAAAAAGAACTCATTGTACAGTATATTAATAACTGTAAACGAAAATTCAATTTTCCCAATGTTTGGTAAGTAATAAATGCATAACTACAACCCACATTAAAATTTTACTGTATATAATTATTGACATATAAAATTATTTTTATAGAATTGTACTTTATAACATTGAAAAGCTTGCCTAGGTATCTACTCCAAATTGACTTGAAGGTAGGATTATATATGCCAACTTCCAGGTTACTCAGTCTGCTACGATGCTCCATCTAAAGTTACTCAGGTTGACATGATTTGGGCAAACGACTTAGAGAAAAGCCACAAATGAACTGGTTAGAGAATCAATTTGCCTAGGCTAGGTCAAAAATACGGTGCTCCACTCAAGCAACCCACACCTCTAGCACCCACAAGGCCATCTACCCAAAAGCACCTGCAGACGCGTTTCGACCTTTTTAGGTCTCATCAGTGCAGCATAGCAACAACCTCCCTCAAAAAAGTAAATTCCTACTTTCATTCTCCCCAAAATTTCTTGCAACCATTCCTCTGCTAAATCCCCGCTACTATCTTAATTGCTAAGATCCAAACTAAATCCTTTCCACCATCCCCTCCCCCAATTTAGACTAATTTCCTGTTACCATCTCTCCCTTCAAAAAAACTCTCAATAAAACCAACTCCCTGTTATAATTCCACTGAAAAAAGCGTAGTAATATCGGGACAAGAGTAAAATCCAACATTTCATGTTTTTGAGGCTCTTTGACGTAAACAGAAGCACAATTCTATTTCACGAAAAGTTACTTCCTGCTCAAGGAAAATCGGACAAGTGTTTCCAAACAAATTAGGAGCTGGGTTGGTTTCTTTTCTTCAGTAGTGAATTGCCTTACAAATCCCTTTTCGCAGAAAAATACGATTAATGTTTGTTCAGACCAGTGTGAAAAGTTCTATTGCATTCTTCTGTGAAAAGGGATTTGTAAGGCAATTCACTACTGAAGAAAAGAAACCAACCCAGCTCCTAATTTGTTTGGAAACACTTGTCCGATTTTCCTTGAGCAGGAAGTAACTTTTCGTGAAATTGAATTGTGCTTCTGTTTACGTCATAGAGCAGAGGTGGGCAAAATACGGCCCGCCGGCAGTTACAAAAAAATGAATAGGTCAACTAAGGATGCGAAGGCTTTTTCTTTTGCTCCTCATCTATATTTTCGGCGAACACAAGACATCCAGTGGAAAACAGGTTATGCGAGGATATAAAGACCTCTTTTGCTCTTCACGACGTCGAAAGAAGTGCAGACCTTTTTTTTTTTTTTTTTTAGTCTTCACTTGATTTCGGGGCGGTAATTTGGACGACGAAAATTGCGGCCCCTTCTTATTACTGGGCACGCTTCTGTTCATCTAATAATTCGGCCCGGGAAGGACTTGGTCTTCCCACATGTGGCCCGTCGGCTGAAATAATTGCCCACCCCTGTCATAGAGCCTCAAAAACATGAAATGTTGGATTTTACTCTTGTCCAGATATTACTACGCTTTTTTCAGTGGAATTATAACAGGGAGTTGGTTTTATTGAGAGTTTTTTTTGAAGGGAGAGATGGTAACAGGAAATTAGTCTAAATTGGGGGAGGGGATGGTGGAAAGGATTTAGTTTGGATCTTAGCAATTAAGATAGTAGCGGGGATTTAGCAGAGGAATGGTTGCAAGAAATTTTGGGGAGAATGAAAGTAGGAATTTACTTTTTTGAGGGAGGTTGTTGCTATGCTGCACTGATGAGACCTAAAAAGGTCGAAACGCGTCTGCAGGTGCATTTGGCAACAATGCATAGTGATCGATAGTACAGTCCTACTTCTTTTAAAATCAGCGCTTAATTTTTTGCTGTTTTTATGCTATTTGATTTCAGACATATAGGCTAAAATAATGAGTGACGCTGATAGACATTGCGCCCGATTACGTTATCAGTTTCAAGAAAAAACGTTTCAATTTTTTTTTTTGAGGCAGCAATGCCTACTCTCGGCCCCTTAAGTCTGGCTCCGAACGTTTTTGCATTGAATTATAATTTTATAGAAGTATTTTTAACGTTGTGCCCACGAGGCACATTGCGCCCGATCGTGTGACAAATCACATTGCGCCCGACGAAGGGTTAACTCCGCCCAAAACTCTGAACAATCGTTAGCTGACGCATGTTCTTGCGGCGGATCTCGTGCATTGTATTGGCAAAATTTAGACGTCGAAAATTATACTGTGCTGTACTGTATAGTTAATTATACAACACTGCTAAACAAAACATTGCGAGCACAGCTAGACTAAATGCTCTATTACATTGTCACGTCACAAGGCTGTTTTATCTACTTACACAGTACACACCCTACCGCACCTGGCACAGTATCGGGATTAAGGGTGGCACAGCAAATTTGCAACCCCTATATTTTCTAGTGAATTTTGTTGGAGACGGTCAAAAGTGGTATATAGTAGCGAGAGTGGCACAGCAGCGAGGTTTAACCGTACTATTGACATTGAAGTTTATCATTAAATTTTTGTTAAATGTGCTGGTGGAAATATGAGCTGCATGCGGAAATCTGTCAAAATATAACTACTTACACTTTATTTAAATCGATTTCGGTTAAAAAACCATCGGTATTCTTATTCAAATAGATATTTGAATAAATTGATTTAGATATTAGATATCCTAGATTATATATAGATATTGATTGAGATGTTTCATTCAAATAATTCTATTTGAATAAGAATACTGATGATGGTTTTTTAACCGAAATCGATTTCAATGAAGTGTAAGCAGTTATATTATGACTGATTTCCGCATACAGATGATATTTCCACCAGCATATTAAACTATGATTTTTGATGCGAAATCGTCAAAGTAGCTTTATTGGAGTGAAGTGATTCTCTATATCAACTTTGTGATGAATTTCAATAAACTTTTGTTATTAATCATTTTTGATAGACTAAAAATTGAAAAATTCTTCAATCGGGAACACTTTTAAAAACCTTTCAACGCCTAAACTAATCCTTGATTTTTTCAGAAAGAGTGAAAGTTGCGGCTAGGGGTTTCGCCAAATCGCGGCGGAGTACATGAACTCAGGGCTGCTTGCCTAAAGTTGTACTTCTAAGGTGGTTGGGGGCCAAAAAGTTTAATTTCTTTTACAGACAAAAATTAATTTGTGAATTTTTGGGTGCCAATACACTATCTTGCCTGTACGAAACAAGCTTACGCTTTTTCGAATCTATTTTCGAACATTATTTTATGAACGAAGAATTTGATAATCAGGTTACGAGCAATCGGCTCCAGCCGTAACTGGAACCATCAGCCTAAATAAAATAATCCGTCTCCCAGTGTGCGCTAATATTGGGGCAACCTCGAGTGAAGCACCTATTCGTTACATTATTTGCTTTCACTCTTTTTCACAGTTTGAACCATGTATCAACACAAAGTCACTTGATATCTTGTCCTGTTTATTCCAAACTACTCATCCCAATTTAAAATTTGAAAAAATGAGAAGTCCAGTTTGGGCTCTATTAATTAAGAAACATTTTCTATATAAAGACTCCTCCTCATACTAAACGATGAACAATGGTACTTTCTTAATTTAAAATCATCAATTTGTTAATTGCATTGCTGTTTCTCTTACCTTTATTCTTCTTTTTTTTTCTCGGACGTACTATCTCGATTTTTTGTCTTCTTTACTATTTAAGGGAGTTTTTTTGCTGTATCTTCTATGGACTTCAACAGCGCTTACACTAGATAACTGATGGCAAAATGACTGATTTTTTTTCATGCTTTTTAGTGATTTGGCATGTTTGTTGCGTTTATGACGTAATATTTTATATTGTTTATTGCATTGCTTTAGTTCAGGGATGGGTCACCTGCGGCCCGCTTAAGTTTTAAACGTGGCCTGCGTCAGAACCTTGTTAAGTGTATAACAAACTGGTAGAATTGAAAACTTTAAGATTTCTAAAAAACTGTTTCACATTCAACTACATGCAACATTAATTTTGTAGCCTAAAAAACGCGAAAAAGTCTTTGGTTTCTCGGTAAAAACCAGCTTAGCATGAATGTTTAATAAATTAGCGACGTAATATTGTGTATTTTTAAGAGAAAATTTACAACTTAGAAGCAAATGTGGCCCGCTGTGCATTGCTGGTTCCCCCACCCCTGCTTTAGTTGAATGTTCTGATGTTAATTGCTCGTGTCGTCCTCATCATCGTCATTGCCGACATATACCAGCTAGGCTAACTGCTTGCTAAAGCCTGCAGGGGCTGAGATTGTATCGCCGCGATTGTACGTTCAATCCTGCAAGCCCAGTAACTTGTCATAGAGCGGATTTTATTGCGTCTATTTAGTATTTTTTGGCTTACCATAATGTTTCTTTGCATGCTCATTATTTTATGAATAACATTTTTGCCGCAACAAAACTAGAAAGGCGCAATGTGAGAAATATCCGAAGTCGCTCAAAAATTGCAATTGATTCCTTTTTCTTTTGGATTTGTCTCTTACTTCTTTCATTTAGTCTAGTCAAAAAATGCGTTTACGTGCACCCCAAGGATATATTTTTTTCACGCACATCGCGATGTTCAAGCATAGTCTGTAAGGTGGTCCCCACCCCCAAATTTCGGTCCATTGACGTCATAATAACGTCATTTTTACAAAGGTTTCCAATATTTTCTTTACTTAGTGACATTCACTTATTCGACTGCTGTGTCGCTTGTGAATTGATTTTGTGGCTGAAACTGGGATCAAATTGCAAGTAAGACTCGGACAACCCACAGATGAAATTATGACGTAGTAAGTTGATGACGTCAAAATTTACGTGGTAAAACGTGGCAAAATTTCCAAAAATGCGATATGGGGTGCATTTCAACTTTAATAACTTTTGCATTTAATGATGCAGAAACTTGAAAATACATTTCATGACAGTATATGTACTTTAACACTTGCTGTGCGAATTTCGTAAATTTTGACTAATATTTTCTTGCCATTAATTAAAATTTAAAATGAAAGGCTTGTTTTGCATAATTCAATAAAGCTTAGCCTTTTGCACCATTAGCGATAATTGCAAAACAATATTGTTTCTTTTTTGTAGCAGTATCTCGCTAAGTCTTGGTCACTGCGGTATTTTTAACGATGACGTCATCACTGATGACGTCATATTTCTAAAAAAACATCAAATTTACTCAAGTGGAGATAACAAGCAATAAAGTGAGTTTAACTACTAATTATGCAACAATGATCATGGTTAGATCCCGTGATAAACCATGACGTCATATCATCACAACGGCAATGATGCAAAATTGCTATTGGCGTACTGACTGATGGAAACATAAATTGTGTCAACTTCATTTTCGTTCTGAATGGTGTCGTCGCAATCTTTCAATACAATAAACTTTTGGTCATAAGTTTTTAATTTCTTGATGATATTTACAAAATAGAGTACTTTTAGTTTAGCCTACTTGAATTAACAGGTTCTATTTGCCGAATTCGTTGCGAATATTGGTCCTGAGTTTTCATCCATCCTTGCTTACATGGTACAAGGATTGGGAGCCTCACTACCGGAGACCACAACTTCTTTCAAAAACGCGCACCTGAAATTTTGCGTCATGGACACGTTGCCAAAGCCAAGGCGAATATCCAGGCAAATCTATTTTTTAGACTTCAACAACAAATTTATCACCTTTGATAATTTTATCATGTTTTAATGCAAATGAAATAATTTTCGTCTCTCTACATCAAGTTAGCTAGCAAATGATTTTCACCGGTTTTGCAAAGTTATTGCGACGCATTTCATTTATGGCTGCACGGTAAGTTTTCTTCTAAGTTCTCTACAATTTGTCGGCAAAATGGCCAAGCCGTACCACGCATGAGCAACAGATCATTCGTGACGGGTTCGACTCACGCTTGGTGCCGATCGCATTTGAAACATATTTCTACAGTGGCTGTTGACTCAAAGAGTGAAAGCACATTTCGCCGTTTCTTTTGATGACCCAACAAGAGGAAGTCGTCATGAATTCCCGTCCGGTAGGCCAGGAAGGACATTGCTTTTTAGTAGTTGAAGGACATTGCTTTTTTAAAAATAAAAGACACTAACTAACTAACTCCTCGTACGAGACAGGTGCGCACGTTCGAGTAGAATTTTCAGCTACGTTCCGGGAATGACGTTTGCTTTTTTATTATTCCGGACGTCCGCAGGGTAGCTTCCGGCAATTTCTGTCCTTTGCTGAAAAAATACCGGGTATGTCGATTACCTGGGCTTACCACGTCAACGCGAATCTCTCACAGTTAGACCTATAGCTATTACGTGGCTTAGGAAATCATATCTTCTGAAATCGCAAAACTGGAAATATTTTTAATAGTAAAAATTGAAAACGGGGCATATTTCTACGCTTAATAGAATTTGAATATGAATGCTTCAGAGTTTGCGAATATCTTTCAAAAACCAATGCAACAAGATTTCTACGAAAATCTTCATCCAGATGAAAGGAAATATTTTTCTCCCGTGGCTCTTTTGTGGCCCGCGAGACATTTTTTGGTGCCCCACGAACACTTTCCGAAATCAAAAGTATTTTATTGATTTCTGAAATCTCAAGTGAATATGTCGATAAATCTGAAATCTTTATCGTCCTACAAAGGTGCTTCAAACCATAACCTTCGTGTAGGCTGTGGGTGCGTGAAAAACGCTCTGTTTCTGTGGCACGCTACTCGCATTGTTTCGCCCCGCAGCCAAGAATGTCTAAAACACCACGGCATATTAATACAGGCCTTGTAAGCGTTCACTGGCAATTCCAAAGCTAGAGGCTTATTTATGTCGCAATTTTCAATCGTCTACAATGAATTTGCTTGTTTTCTTTGCCAGTTAGACTAACATATAGTAAAGAAAAGCAGGCTCAAATCAAATCTTAATTATACTCGCGGTCACATTTGGTGGGATCATCT
>CAXFYD010000079.1:0-33488 GCA_964006365.1 Trididemnum miniatum | reverse complement strand
CTTATGCTAAGAAACTGTCAAACCTCAAATCCTCTCTACTCAAAACTTAAGTTGTCTAATTTAACAGTGTAAGCTGAAAATTTATGCCTTATATCAAAAGCTGTTACCTCTATAAACTAAAAAATTGAACTAAATAGATTTTTAAGTCAAATACTAAATGCAGTATTAAATACGTAATAATAAAATAAACAAGTACTTCATAATAATAAATGAAAAATCTTTCCATCCGCCCCACATTTTTAAATCTATAGTTTACAGCGAAGCCATTAGATTAAGAAGACTTAACGAAACACAATCTGGATATTTGTCGAGTCTTGATCGATTGAAGATAAAATGTGCCAATTCTGATTTTAAAAAAAATATTGTTTTGACAATTCTTAAACATGCTAGGACATGGCAAGAAAGATTTAACCCTCCTGCACAAAAAAACCCCTCAAACAGATCTGGTTTAGAAAGAAAGATATCAAAAAAGTTGATTTGGGCAACACCTTTCACCAACGCAATCAAATTAAATTCAAAAGAAAAAAAGCTTGTCCCCAGTGCTACTATTGTGTACAAGAAACCAGCCACATTCCGTTCTATCTTCACAAAATATAGACTCATTGCCCACAACCACGCTGCTGAACCAGAAAATGATGGTTGCTCTTACCCTTGCTCCAAATGTGCTTTGTGTGGTAACCACGGACAACACCAATCTATGATTACACCAACACGGTCGATTCTTACTAGACAAGGCAAAAAGATCAATCTTACCCAGAAACTCAGTTGTAATAATTACGGAATATACGCTGCACAATGTAAGGTCTGCAAACAGATATATGTGGGACAAACCAAAAACCGGTTTTCAACTAGATGGTCTGGTCATAGGACGTTTTGGAAAAAACACAATATGAACAACAACGCACGCAATGATCAAGCTGCTCTATTGAAACATTTTTACAACGCACATTTTACACTTTTTGAACAACACAATGAACCTCCCAATATTTCGGATTGCTTTGACGTTATTTTTTTGCAAGAACCTCGTAATTTCCGGGATTTAGATATATATGAAAGTAAATGGATTCGAAAATTAAATGCAGAGATTAATATTAATAAAACAGTATTGCCTAAATTCCGTTAACTACATACATTTGTTTTACGTACTACGCGTGTATCATAGCGCACTGATATAATTTACATGTTTCATACTTCAGTGTATAATATTTCTATTCTTTATTACGATTTTATCGTTAACAATGAATATTATGAAGTACTTGTTTATTTTATTATTACGTATTTAATACTGCATTTAGTATTTGACTTAAAAATCTATTTAGTTCAATTTTTTAGTTTATAGAGGTAACAGCTTTTGATATAAGGCATAAATTTTCAGCTTACACTGTTAAATTAGACAACTTAAGTTTTGAGTAGAGAGGATTTGAGGTTTGACAGTTTCTTAGCATAAGTAGTTTTTTTCAAGGAGGTTTTATTAGGTTTCACCAGTTTTAGTAGCTTGAGAGGGTTTTAGTTACTTTAGATAAGGTTAGGTTTTTTCTTTTTATGGAATTAATGGAGAGTTAGATAGAGTTTTAGTTTTATACCCCAGATTTTTTTCTTTAGAGTTTAGGGAGCGAGTTTACTTTGAGCTTACAAGTAAGTACTGGTTTTTAAAGTTTTTACAGTTCTAGAGACTTCGAAGTTTGAGATGATTTTTAAGGAGTTTGGTGTTTAGTCTATAGTTTTGATTACCGGTTATTTAAGTATGTACCGGTCATTTAATTGTTAAGTTAAATAAATTGTTTTTTCATTCAGATTTACTGTTATATTTATTTTATTCTTTGCTAGCTTTCTTGGGGTCATGCAGGGGTCACTATGGGCTAGCAGTTAAATTAGAGAACGTATATAAACAGATATTAGTTTCAGATTCAGTTACTGAAGGGTTCATATCTTAGATAGTGACGGTTCTAATCGTTACTTACATTATTGTAATTTTTACGCAGACAGCGATCGGATATGCGTAGAAATTGTATGTGTTTGATGATTTTGTTTTTTAATCCAATTTTACCTAGATTATTCTTGCAATAGTATTGGTCTGGACATTTACCTGTAATATAGCTGCTATATTTGGTATCACGATGTTTTGCATGTAGGTTATAAATTTAAGTTTTATGTTTTCTTGCAGTTACTGATGATGGCAAAATTGCCGAAATCGATTTAATAAATAGAGTGATTTTAAATAATTTGGACTGATTCTGTGTCAAGATTAATTTCAAAATTGAAGAAATCATTACTATTAATTTCGAGTAATTATGAACTTGCGAAATTCTTCGAATCATCGACCAATTTTAAGACTCTCTTACATAAGGAATATGAATTTGGCTGTTTCTGTGCGTGATTGTGCGGTGTGAGGAATCCCTGTTATATAACGCGTTACTGTTCTACCAGGGAAAGATTACTGTAAGATTTTCATGCGATCAGTCATTGCACGGCGTCTTTGTTCAAAGCGCAAAAAAATTATTTTTGTAGATCTTTGTCTCATCTTGCGCTTACAGCTCAATTGCCCAGTGCTAGATCAACTATTTCCCCCCATAACATTGCAGGCCAAAAATGTTAGTGCCGCATATTGCACAATGTGCGGCCATTTTCATTCTACACAGTATTTTCCACTTGAAATATTTTTTTCCGATGCATTTTTGTTCCACACTGAAGCCATCAATAAACGATAGGCTGCGCTATTAAAATCACCATTGTCTAAATCCTATGTCAATCAGGGTAAATTGTGACATTAGACATGATGTGTAGAGGAATGCTATTTTGTAGTGTTACTCGCAGGTGTCATACTGTAAGTAACGTCACATTTCAATATAAAGAGGTAGAGTGTTTTACTAAATGCGTTGTTTCTGGGCTGCAAGTCTTCCTGTAGGGAATACGCACACTATCAGTATCGCAGTGTTTGCTTCAAACAACTATTCAGCCGCTCAATAAAAAAGTTTTGTTATGTTTTTACTTTATTTTATCCTGTGGGTGTGATTTGGGGTCCTCAGCATGGAGCGTGCATTTTTTTTCTATTTGAAAAACCACTAATACTAATTTCACCACAGTTAAAGCGCATTTAAAACCCGACCGTCTGTTTCACCAAAAAAAGATCATCAGGAGTATCTGATCAAATCATTTATAAATTTATTTATAAATCATTTAAAAATTTATTCCATGAAAAATAACTACAAACTAAAATCTGTCATCCGCTAAAACACTGCGCGTCACAGGTCTGGGGTATGAACATTCACTGATATGTGCCAGTCAGTCAGTGAGTGCCAGTCAGTCAGTGAGTGCCAGTCAGAGAAGGTATGTGTCAGTGAATGTACATATCGTAGACCTGTGATGCGCAGTGTTTTAGCGAGCTGATAGATTTTATTTTGTGGTTATTTTTTATTGTTTAAGTTTTTACGTGATTTTTTCAGATACCCCTGATGATCCCTTCTGGGTGAAACGGGTTTTAAATAGATTTCAACTGTGATGGAATTATATACTTGCTCTAACTGAACCTAGTTATCAAGCACTTGTTTGAAGTATATTGATTTTTTATATTTTTTAGATGATATCGCGGTCAGAAATTATGAATTTTTTAGCTCACTTCCAAGCTACTGTAAGTATGACAGGATGTGGTGTATATGTTATGACAGGATGTTATGTATGTACAGCTGCATGCTGTGCTGCAATCAAAGCTTAACTCAGGGGTTCTCAACCTGTGGTATGCGAAAGCTTTTCAAGTGGTACGCGAGGTATTTTCCAAAAATGCAATAAAAAAATTATTCTACCGCGGAATTCTCAAAGAAACTTTGTTTCTTTACGACTGAAGTAAGTTACGTGAAAAAAGGTTAGTTAGAGATTGTGTATAATCATGTGCGCAGACTATGGTATGACGTAGCATACTCTTATATGGGCAGTGCCAATAGCTCGTTTGCTTGCGGGGCTTTTTTTTTTCTGCAGCAGCAAGCTGCAACACCATCGAATATTGTAGCTGGCGTAACTGAAATGGTGAGGTGAATCTATGGATCAACCTAACCGGTAAAAAAAATTTTGACAGATACGTTTCTGTGCTCGAAATAATGAAACTCAGAGTTTAAAATTACTCTTTGCTTGAGTTTCACAGTTAGTCAGTTAGTTATTTAGTTGCATATTTATCCTCCTATCACGAGAAAGCGATTAATGCGCTATACGAGCTCGCTTAGGAGTTGCCAGCCATCTGTCTACCACACCAAGATGGGGGAATCCCGCTAAGTGCCTTTCCCAACGGCACAACAAGTGAACTGGTGTTGCGACCATGCCTACTAATCCCCTCATCTTCAAGTTTCACTCTCGCTAGCATGTTACAACGTTGATCGTTTTGTCGCTTCTTCCCTTTTCTGAGTCCGTTTGTATTTGAAATCCTATATTGCTGTGTTAATTTATTTTGACGGTGCAGAAATAAAAGACACTACTACTACTTGCCGGCTTGTTTTCCACACTGTCCCTTTAATGCTGAGCGTCAAGCAGGGAAGCTGTGAATACCAATTTTCAAGTCATTGGTTTGACCCGACTCGGAATCAAACCCGAGTCTACAGCTCAAGAGACAGATGCTCCATACCACTCGGCCATCTGAGCTGTTTTAAGTTAAGTTTTAGTTAACACCCCTGAGTGTAGTGAAGTAGGAACGCATACAAACTGTGTTTCGCACTAGTATTGCAAAACGTTCTATATTTCAAACAAAAAAAGCAATAAACGTAGACCGGGTGTGAAAATTTTTCGTAAACTTGTGCATTTATGCAGTCAAACCTCGGTTTTCGAACGCTTTGGTTCTCGACCAAATCGGTTTTCGAACAATAAATTCGAATTCAGACTTCCAACATAAATTCGGATCACGACCAAACCAATAGGGATGTGCCTCAAGGAAAATTACTCGGACTCGCCGAGTAACGAGTATTCACGACATTACTCGGCCGAGTCCGAGTATCTACGACGTCAAAATTTGAACTCAAAATTAGGTGAAGAGCAAAAAAAAAAGGTCATCAAGTCCGTAGAAGTCCTAATTTCGACTCAAATTCGGTTAAAAAGCAAAAAAATAGGTCAAAGTGTCAATGGTTTAATACTCGGACTCGGCCGAGTAATAAGGCATTACTTGGCCGAGTACTCGGACTCGACTCGGCACATCCTTACAAACCAAGCGAATGCAAACAGACTAATTGCCTGCTACCATCGCTTTAACACGAGATAAAGACCTCACACGACGACTATTACTTCGCACAGATGGTTTATCACAATAGTTTTGCAACTTTTATGGAAGAGGATTTTCCTTCAAAAAACTGATGACTGCAAAAGTGCTTTTGCTGCTGCACAGTAGGCTACAGTACTGTATTTTTTTTACTGTTTCATTATTAATTTCTGCACTAGTACTGTACAGTATCTTAACCTATAATGTTTTCGACGTTTTAAAAATAAAAGATACGAAATGTTTACTTTACAGTATGTTTTTCTTATCATCTTAGCTAGGAAATCCGTTATTAAAGTAAAGCACAATCTATTTGTACCCATTTTTATTTATGGTATACATTATAAAGTACAGTTTATGGTGTAAAATACTCTTTACAAAAGCTGTTTTCTAGACTTGGAACGGATTAAAATTAATTACATTAATTCTAATGGAAAAAATTGTTTCGGTTTTCGAACAAATCGCTTTTCGAACAGCCTTCTGGAACGGATTATGTTCGAAAACCGAGGTTTGACTGTACATCTATTGTTTATCATTTAGGCTAAAGCCAAAACCTTCCCAAAATTTTGCAGTTGAAAGCACCCATTTTGGGGAGGTTTTCGTTTTAAAATGTGCGTTTCCAGTTACCACCCTACTTTTTTAAACTGTGCACCTTTGGACATCTCAGAAGCAACGACCTCGCAGAGCTTCATGCAAAGCTGCACCATATAGATCAGAATACACGTCACTGCTGCTTTATACGAAAGAGGGGTCTCGAGGGAATACCCTTATGAATGCGTCTTTTCGAATTGCAAAAAAAGTTGCTTCAGTTTTTCCAAACAAAAGATTACAAAATTCAGAAGATTTTAGAAGACATAAACTTCATTCTTCGTCTTTCCCATCATAGCCAGATATTTTAGGAGTAATGAATCACTGTAATTGTTATCTTCAGGAGCCTGGTTGCAACATTGCTGATTTTGCAATCAAATTGACAACATCAGGGAAGGGCAAAGTGCGGCTGGCAAGCCACAAGCAGCTAGTTGACCTTCAATACGTGGCTCTTTATCTCTTTAAGAGGAATACCGAAAACCTTTTTTGTTTTGCAATTGCACTTACACCCCCATTTCCAGCTCTTGTGCGGTCGAAGATTTTTTTCCTCTTTCCTACAGTACCTTCATCCAAAAGCTCGATTCACAATAATGACTCGCACATAGTAAAATTTCTTCGAAGTTCAAAGCTGTTCTGCCCAGAAGCAAAGCCGCAGTGTTACTTGCTATGCGCTTCAGCGTAGTACCGCGAGTATAATGAACATTGAATTTAATTGCGTATTCGTTTCTGTATGTAAAGTAAACCTTTCAGCATAGCTCGCATATGTTGTGATGGCCAAAAAGTATTCATCAAAGGTAGGTGGTACGCAGCTACAGAAAAGTTCTAAAAGTGGTACGCAGAAAGCAAAAGGTTGAGAATCTCTGGCTTTACTGATACCATAAAGGATTGATATCAGTTAAGCTTTGATTGCAGCACAGCATGCAGCTATACATACATAGTGCAGCTTGATGCATGCTCAAACAATGAAAGTTATAACCAAGACAACATATCGTAATGAATTGTGCCAATTTAAAAACATTCTTGTCAATTTGAATTACCTCTGGTGACCATTTTTTTCGAATTTATCATCGGAACTTCATAATTACGTCTACTGTATTTAATTCCATTGTTTTCCACTGTTACTCTTTGTGTTATTTTGTCAAGCGCTTTTGATCTAACTTTCCATCATGAGAGAGCGCTATTGAAAAGTATTATTACAAAATATCGATCACCAATTGAAATTAACTTCTCATTATTAATGCATTATTACTAAGTGTATTATTATTAATAAGTACTATAAACAGTGATGAAGGTCTTAAGACCGGTCTTAAGACCATTTTTCTAAGGTTTTTGTCGTGGTCCTGGCCAAGACGGTCTTAGTCTTGGTCTTGACCATTTGCGGTCTTGGGTCTTGCATTTTAGTTTGGTCTTAAGACTCAAAGAACTAAAGAGCATCTAGTAAAAATTGAAGTGATCTTGCACAGCTAGAAGAAGTATCCAACAGCGTGTACGCCAGGGGTGTCCAACCCGTGGCCCGCGGGCCGCATGTGGCCCGCGGAAAGGTTTTGAGTAGCCCGCGTGAGTTTTTCGAAATGACCAATCTTATCACCTTAATATGTAATTTATGGTACGTAATTTATGGTGAACTTGCATTCCGAGAAATTGGCATTAATTTTGTTGCTTGCTTTTTTTTAAATTGATTTTATTCCACCACGATGCAAATTGTTTTGCATCACATTTCCCATATTGTTACGTCCGCATTTTTTCCACACAATCGTACTCGTGCTTCAAGAATCAGTAGTCACTAGTCAGTAGTAGGCTAAGTTTGGTCGTGAACTCGTGATCCCAATTTATGTTCGACGTCTAAGACGTAGAAATAATCGGCTGCGTGGGTGAGTGGTTCGGAGCGTCGTTTTTACGACGGCCATGATCGCAACTTTGATGGTTCAACTCTAACACAAGCCTCGTTGTTGCGTCCTTGGATAAGATGCTTCACGATAATTATCTCTGCTTGGTGGAATCTAACAAGCAGCAAATTGAAAAAGTCAGAAGCAAAATTCAAGCGGAAAACTTGGAAACAAGGGCAACTCCTAAGCGAGTCTGGATTCGTCTTTTGCATAGCGCCTCGGTCGCTTTCTCGTGATAGGAGGATAAAAATGAAGAAGAAGAAATCTCGAATTTTTTGGTTGGAAACCGACTTAGTAGAAAACAGAATCGCTCGATAACCAAAGTTTGGCTGTATCTTTTGCACTCTGCAGTGACATAGAACAGTGGTCGGCAACCACCGGGCCGCGGCCCGGTGCTGGTCCGTGTGAAGTTTGTTACCGGTCCGTATGCGTTTTCAGAATAAATGCTTTGAGTTTAAAACATTTTTATAACGTGAGACGCAAATTTGGGACGTTTTTGTAAAAATGCTAAATAATTCAATTCTGGTGACCCAGTACGGCAAAGTTACTCAATATCACAAAACTAACCAAATTGAAAAGTCAAATCTTTTAATTGAACAGCGAACATTTGATTATGCTGTCATTTTATTGTAAATCTTTTGTAAATCAAACAGCGCTTGGTTAAGAGAAAGAATAACGTTAAGAATCAGGTTTGAGAAGCTACTATAAAAAAATTGAGCAATGCTGCTGTAGCAAGATTGAAAAAGTTTAATACTCTGGTCAGAGTAATTCAAGATCGAGATTTTCAGTTCTGAATAAATATGAGTGTTTTATTGCTTAAACATTTTTGATTTTTTAAAGGCCAGTCCGCAAAAACAATTCAGTTTCAAACCGGTCCGTTGTGCGAAAAAGGTTGCCGACCACTGACATAGAATATGTCAAATAGGAAACGAAAAGCAAGCAATGCTAAAAACTTTGTTGACTTTCGGCCTACCGTTGGTTTATTGTTCTTATGATAATGTTGTAAAAGAGGATAATACACATTTCTAAGATGAGAGTTTTAGTGTGAAGGTTTCTTTCTTAGCAGTAAACACTCAAGTGGCCCGCGCAATCATTCGTAAATTGCATGTGGCCCTTTGGCCAAAAAGGTTGGACACCCCTGGTGTACGCGGTGTAGAGATTAATCGCGACGCAGGAAATTTTTTGGTTTTATTTGTAGTTATAGAAAAATAGGGATAAGGAATAAACTGTTAATACTCATCCCATTTTTATAGTCTTGGTCTTGAAAAAAATCAAAGGTCTTAGTCTTGACAAAGACGGTCTTGGTCTTGAAAAAATTACAAGGTCTTGGTCTTGAAAAAATTACAAGGGTTGGTCTTGTAGGTGATGGTCTTAGCTATATCACTGACTATAAATCACGAATCATCAAAAATGAACTAATTCACTCATGTGAAAGGTGTTGATGGTAGAATGTCCTGTTATTTAACTCTAAGAATAGCCAGGAGTTCACAAAAATTATCCACATGCTTAAATCCTTTTAGCTGTTAGTTAATGTAAATCTCGGAAGCGTACTCGCGCAGTTGTCCAATCACCAGTTAATTACTTGTTTCCATGACTAAATTTGAACGTCGTTCCTGCGAAATGAAATATGATTCAAGTTTACACTGGTTCCATTCGTGTAATTCGTTTCAATTTATCAAGTTCAAGATGAACTTGTTTGCAAAACTGCGTAAATAATCTAAGGCCAAAAGCAAATAATAAAAATTCAACGTGAACCAGCATTAGAAATCTTTCTGCAAATAGCTAAATAAGTTCAAGAAAACTGAACAAAGAAATATTTTTTGGAATTGCTGTGTTACCGCGTTATATGCCACGAAGATGCGGCAATATTTGTTTAAGATTTTGAGATGAAAACGCATACAAAGTAACCAATCACAAATTTGTACTTCCATCATTAAATTTGGCGTGAGATAAAAAATAATTTTCCACTCTACCAAGCGATTTTTGTGCACGCTGAAAGAGTAACAGATTGATTGATTTCTTCATTTTTATCATCCTATCACGAGAAAGCGGCGGAGGCGCTATGCGTGGAACGAATCCAGATTCGCTTAGGAGTTGCCCTTGTTTCCAAGTTTTCCGGTTGAGTTTTCTTCTGACTTTTTTAATTTGCTGCTTGCCAGATTCCACCAAGTAGAGATAATCATCGTGAAGCATCTTATCCAAGGACGCAACAACGAGACTAAGTTAGGTTGGGAGTTGAGCCATTAACCTTGCGATCATGGTCGTCGTAAAAACGACGCTCCGAATCACTGCATCACGCTGCCGACCAACTTCAAAAAAGATTCCACCAAGCAAAGACAACCAACATTAATAAAATGTAAGCAATAAGCAAAGTTTTTCGTCAAACCTTGATATACACAAGCCGGTTTTTAGTAACAACTTTCAAGTTCCTAAAACTTGGTTCATCCATAAAAGTATAGGAAGCTGTGACTTCATCGTAAAACCATCGCTCGCGTCCCTAAGCGCATCACTAACTCGCAGACAGGTATGGGCTCAGTTTTACTAGTATTGATGATTTCCAAAAGTTTCTACTGCTATTGTAAAGAATAACATCTCTCGTTTGAATAAACTTTTCTGAATCTATCAAACCATGGCTAATATTTTGCATTTCGTTTTCAGTTTTATTTTACAGTAGTCGATTCAAAGCCCTTTTTTTCGCGGGTTTTTTTTAACTTTCTTTAACAAAGGCTTACTAAAAGCTTCTGTACATTCCTTACTACGTGCCGACTGCACAACTTCCGTAGTACAACGCGACAGACCATCTTTTTTCACTCATCTCATGATGCGTGCCCACCACCACGCCTTTGGAAATGAGTTAGGTTTGCAGTCGAATTTCGAGAGAGTCGTGTAATATTCTGTGCTGTAGCTTCATTGTGAACTTTATCATATAAAACACTAACCCTTATTTTGGCTAAATGGTGTTAAACACTCTGCCCGCTTAGCGTGGTTGCTAAGCGCACGCTGTCGTTGCGGGAGGCCAAAGGTTCGATTCCCGCTTCGTTTCGGCACCGACGGCTCCGTTGCGTTGTTTTTTCGGAGCTGTGTTGCCCAGGCATTGAATCGCGCTGATGGGTTCAGCCACACGTTACACGTTTCGGTGAAATACCGCGAGTATAATGAAGATTTAATTTTTTTTGATTTTGGTGTTAAACACTTCTGCACTACGCTCAATTCAGACCATTGGTGCGGAGTTGGAATCGCAAATGGACAAATACCCGACAGCGCAATGACAGCGTCGTCGCAGTATGGAAACCACCAGCCCTATTTTGGTCGGTTGGACAACACTGGTGTCGAAGGTTTTTGGCACTCGTCAGGTTTGTTGTGTATATTGGGTTTTGCCTTGAGCTAAAGTGAGTTGACATGTCAACTTGTTTATACTAGGTTATTTGCTCTGTAAAATATGTTTAAAAATTGTAGTTTATTAAAAAGACACTTTCCCAATCCTTTTGGGTCAGTGTCTAAATCAAAAGGGAAATCACTAACGGAATCGGCAGACAAACTGCGACAATCGGGACGAATCGGCAAGAATTGAAATCTGGAAGACAATCGGCGGCGATTCTCCCCGATTGCCGTAGTTTGTCTTCACGATTTCGTTACGATTTTTTCCTGATTGTTAAGCTGCGGTTACACCGAGGACCAATTGCTTTACGAATGTTGCCGATTGGCACTATGTTGGTACTCGGCAACAATCGTGGAGACTCGTAGCGCAATCGTGAAGACAATCGGCGACATTCATTAACAATTTTACCGATTGAAAAGAATCGGGAAGAAGTTTCAAACCTGTTCGAAATTTCTTCCCGATTCTCAAACTCATTACGATTCTCGCCGAATGCCGCCGATTGTCTTCACGATTGCGTTACGAGTCTCTACGATTGTTGCCGAGTACCAACATAGTGCCAATCGGCAACATTCGTAAAGCAATCGGCCCTCGGTGTAACCGTAACTTTAGTGATTGCTGGCTTGAAACAATCGTAAGGCAATCGGCCGTTAGTCGGTGCCGCAATTACACCCTAAGCTTTGGAGGGGCGAAAAAATATTTTGGGGGGCTAAATTCAGCATGTATTATGAGAGTACGTGTTTGCTGCTCCTCATTATTCGTAGTTACTTCTGGAACGCGGCAGCAATAGTCCCATTGCCCCAGTTATTTTGAAGCAAATGAGAAACAAAAGAGGTTTTAGGGGGTACGAGAGCATGCTACCCCAGAAATTTTTGAAAAATTACGTGCGATAATTGCAATTTTTGTGCGTTTTGAACAGTTTTAAAAAAAAAAATTTTTGCCTAGATTTTTAGACCCTAATTGCGACTTCTTCACCAAGAAGCATTTCATTTGCACATTTTCGATTCATGTGTGCTTAAGCCTTTATTAAGCTTTTTTATGAAAGAGATTCAAATTAGTGGAAAGATTACATTCACCAATTATTGTTTTTTGGCATAAATTATTACTTTTAAGATATTATCATAATGCTTGTTTAAAACTTGTTAGCTTTTGCCTCCGACATAGAGCAATTCGCCTACATTGAAAGTCGGGTAGATTATTTGTCGCGAAATAGGAAATGGTATTACTTCGCTGACAGGACGATTGATAAGAATTGTATGACAAAACGTAGGAATTAAATCGTTCTTAGATCTGACCTCACGAAAAAACCAAGACCTTCTTCACCAAACGAATATAATAATCGATCCAACTTACCGGTAACTCACTTAGCTGCGGTACTCACCGTACTACTTCTCAATAAACACAAGCACCACTGCTCACTTGAGTAACACTATACACTAAGGGCTATACCCTTCCATACAACAATATTGCTTACTCTACGCTCACTAAATCTACACTCGAAAAATTACGCTCGAAAATTCACGCCTATTTATACTCTAAATTCAGTTTCGAGAAAGTTCTACGGCATTTCGCAAAAGAAACAAGAAGAGAAATCACATGACATGCAACTCTCACACCAAACCACGATAAAAACGATTGTGACGTCAAGAGATATCATATGACTTGCAAATTTCACACCAAACCGCAGTAAACAAAATTGTGACGTCACAAGCACAAATTTTAACTCAGTGAAATTACGTAATGGAAAGATCTATCCAGAATATTCACAAAACAATTACGTCAGTAGACAATTATGACTTCATAATGCAACCTTACGAAACAATCCCACGAATAATACAACTTCAGGAACAACGCATCGGTTTAGAACAGGGGTGGGCACCGTCGGCGGCGGCGTAGCTCAGTTGGTAGAGCACCAGAGCTTCAATCGAAAGGTTGAGGGTTCAATACCCGAACTGGGTGTAACGTCGTTGTGTCCTTGGGAAAGACACTTCATGCCAATTTCCCAAACGGGGCCAAGCTGTCTACCCGTCGTGGTGGCCCAGTCTGACTAAAGAATAGCAAATCGAACCCAAAAAAGGGTAATTTAGCGTTGGTGTGGCAGACATACGCTAAGTGCTTGGTTCATACGACAGAGAGAGAGGGGTGGGCAAACCTTTCACACGAAGGGGCAGATTTGGAAAAACTGTTGAAGCCGCGGGCCGGACGCTGATTGGAAAACAAGGAGAAGATTTTTTTTGGAGATCGCGGTCCACGTACGAATGTGATCTCCAAAACGAAAGGTTTTCACCTCGTTTTTTATTCCAATTTTGCACCGTTGAGGCTTATTTTGTTGAAAATCACAGCTACCCATGATCTCTAAAGGAAAAAATATCTTCCGCTCAGTTCACGGTGGGAGTTTAAGTTTGCGTAAGTGCCGGCGGGCCAGAATAAAAGGACCGGCGGGCCGGATTTGGCCCGCGGGCCGTAGTTTGCCCATGTCTGGTTTAGAACCTTTTTGTGGACAAAGCATTTAAAACAAAACCATAAAAAAACAGTTAAATCGTTACACTATTGCTGCTGCTAATTAATCCCAGCCATTTTTATTGTGGCGATTAAGTTGTTTAGAAGATCGAGACGGTTATAACCGCATGTGCTTTCTGCGCCGTTGGAAAATAAATGCCCGTATCTTGACTGCGCCAATTTCGAGTCAGCGGCACAAATTCAGTGAGAAACGCATTAAAAAAAGTAGCCGATAAATCTTCTTTTGTTAAACAAACGGATGTTCTAGTGCAACTCGCTTAGTGCAAACGCAGTGTAGCTACCGCTTGTTGAACACTGCTTTTATCTTAGCATCAACCTGCGGTCCAAATTATTAAAACCAACCAATTAGATCAATAAAAAGATTAAGCGCCTTCTCTTCGCCCTATCCCATTCGCGGACTGACTGCTTAGGCGTTGGCACTGGTATAGGGTAAGGTATTTATTAGCTAGTTAAAAAGCATATAAAAATGTGCCTATCCCCCCTGGATGCCTCTCTGAGCACATGTTGGGGTATATAGTTCAATACTCCTATATCGGTAATGGTCAAATGTTTCAGGTAAGGGTTTGTATCCTGCTCCACATCCCCCCTTTAATATAGCTTTGAGACAGAAGGTTTCTGACCATCGCCGTGGATTAGGAGTGCGCCTTTATTGTATTGGCTGATGAGCGATCAATGTTTTTGGAGCACGCCATGCGGGAACAGCTGATTTTTGTATTTCTTTCATTGAAGAGAGGATGCTTCAGAATGGGGCCGGAAGCGCTTATCGACCAATTTCAAATAATCATTGCTTACGATTGGTGCCAACTTGTTCGTTGCGCGGCGGACTGAGAACCAGAGAACGTTGTTCTTTCTGTTCCGCTTTGCGGTATAGTGGGTGTTGGTTTGTACGCTAGTGCAGCGGGGAACTGCGAATCATGTAGGGTTGCTTTGTAAAGTGGGGTAACTTTGCGGAATTTGTCGTGGAAGCAAGAAATAGCATTTAGCTAGACGGTTATTAGAAATCATGGTGGGATTAGGGTGCTTCTCAATGCTGGAGAATGATTGGAATGGGCATCATTGTAAACTTGTCTGCAGTTTGGTTTTCGATATGGCCAATATTTTTCATATTTTAGGTTAACAAGGCGGAAGGTCATGAGAAGCGCTCCTTATCAGTAGTTTGAGAGCATCTAGCAGGTACAAACACAATTGTGACATCCAAATTTAAACTACAAATGCTTATTCTGTTTCGTGCTGAAGCACTATTCTCATATACAAAATCAGTTGAAACATGCTAGGGGAGGTGGGGGGGGGGGGGGGACAAAGCATTTTCTGGGGGGACGTCATCCCCTGGCCTCTTTTGGCTGCGGCCCTGCTCTTAATGTAATCGCGTCTTTACTGTAAACACTCGAGCTAGGTCATTAAAAAAATGAGTTAAAGCTATTGATATCAAGCGTAATTGCTACGCCAATGTGGTCTTTGACCCACAAAAAGTGTTCATTTGAATAAGATAAACGTAATCCTCGACAGCTGTAGTTACGGCCGAAAACAATCTTCCCGAACGCACGGAGCATCTGTGATTCTTGAAAAAACAACACGAAGAACTTCGGCTGTTATGTTATTGAGACGGTTACCAAGACAAGCAATAAACACAATCGAGAACATAACCTATTGCAGACTTGCGGTTCCCAAAGAAAAAACACGAGTTAGCGAGGGCTGGCAAAAAATCGACTATACAGAGGAGCATATGGCATTGTCGCAAACTTCAAAGAAATCGCTTAAGGAGAAAAAATATAACCACAGTAAATCTCAAAACTAGACGTTTAAAGAACATAGATGATGATGACAGCTGAAATATAGAGCGGGACAGCGCTGTTTCGAGCGATTAGCCCTCATCAGCCGCCCTCAGGTAAGACACATTTATCTTTTAGAACGAATGATCTTACCAGGATCACTCATCCCTTCGGATAAATATATCTTAAAGAATTTAACCTTTGTGGTACGTACCCACCCGTGTGGTTACGTCACCGCGCTGGTCAAATCCTTTACGTGGCCAGGGTGAAGAGCAATAACTAAAAAAGCAATGTCGTTCCTGGCCTACTGGCGGGAAGTCATGACTCATGACGACTTCCTCTATATTGGCAACACTGCAATCTGCAATTATTAAGTGGCAACATTGATTAAGTCTTTTTCTTTTTCGTTGTTTTGCAGGAAAGAGCAATAGGCTAAAAAAAACTATGGTATTCAATTGTGTTTAAATCACCTGTTGAGAAGAATGAAGAAAAGTAAAGGAAGACTAATAAGAAGGCGAGAAGAATATTGTAGGAAGTGAGTCGTGCCCTACAATAGATGGTAAAGTGAGTCGTGCCCTACAATAGATGGAAAGCTGATATTAGCCTACCTAACAAGAGGAAGTCGTCATGACTTTCCGCCAGTAGGCCAGGAAGGACATTGCTTTTTTAGTTATAGCTGAATCTATGTTGTCGAAACGTCCAGTTTTGAGAATTACAGCGGCTTTATTTTCGAAAATCGAAAATTTCCATGTTTTTATGTGTAATGAATGAAGAGGAGCCGATGTAAGTCTATATATATGAAATATAACGGGGTAAATGGTAGGCCTTGAAGACTTACTAAATAAACGCTGTAAAAACCAATCTGGTTTTTATGAAAAAATTATGAAAAATTGTGAAAAATTGTAAAAACCAATCTGGTTTTTACAGCGTTTATTTAGTAAGTCTTCAAGGCCTACCATTTACCCTGTTATATTTCATGTTTTTATGGTAAGATGAAGGATTCTTTTGTCTCTGCAAAATACAAACATTTTGACAAAAAAATTCCAACTACTTTTTGAAATATTGAGCTTTGAAAAAACAATCGATTTTTGTAGTAAAAAATATTTTTTGACGTCAGGTAAGGCTACGATGACGTAACAATGTCAATTGAGACGTTGCATTCATTGATGAATTGCCAATACACCATTGATAAATTTCAGTCGAATGACGCGTACGCTTTTAAACAGGGGTTTTGCGAAGTGGCACTTTTCGAAGGCGACCTTTCGTTGAAGATGTCCTAATAAGGCAAATTTTGTCGAAGTGATTTATGATAGCAACGTGTTATGTGACTGCAGCAGTGTTGATTTGAATTTGAGTTGCGACTTGAGTAAAATACGAAGTTAATCTTCTTGTAAGGCCTGTCCCTATTTGGCAACTACAAAAATCGAGGTAGATTCAAGGATATTTACTCTTGGTGTATGAAGTATGAAAAAACTGTTTTTTCAGTTTTTTTCAGAAATGTTTTTTCAGAAATGGCGTTAAAAATTACACTGAGTTCCATATTGACTGCAGAAATTTTCAATCATTTTTAATTACCAGAAATTAAACGTTAAACTTGTGATCATGACGTCATGGAGGTCTGTACGTTCCGCACTATTGCACGCACGCAACTACGCAAACCTTACCGCTGTCCGTAATCCACGCGTTTTTCAATGACGTCACAGACCTCCATGACGTCATTATCACAAGTTTAACGTTTAATTTCTGGTTAATTAAAAATGATTGAAAATTTCTGCAGTCAGTATAGAACTCAGTGTAATTTTTAACGCCATTTCTGAAAAAACGGTTTTTCTCGTCAGTTCCCCTTTAAGGCGACTAGGGCATATTTTTATGAAGAGGTTCAAAATTATGACAAATTTTTATTTATCCAAAGCATTGTGGATAATGGCTGGTGGGAGGGAATGCATCCCCCACATCCCCCTGGATCCGCCACTGTTTAACCCTTCAATTTGCAAATTCCACCTTAGGGAGCCAAGTGGCTTGCTTTGAGAACCGCACTGTAGTTGTAGCCGCTTAAAATCCAAGTCCATACATGACGCGATAGAAGGCATTGATTGCATCACGCCACCAATACAACGAGAAATAAGTTCTATTACGACAATCGCCTAGATTAGTTCAATCTTTCCACGAAACTACACACTATTAATTGAATAATTGGAATGAAAATTATCGTTTTGTAGCAAAAAAACAGCAGCGTCATTCATTGTTACTACCGTCAAAACTACTAAACAAACACAAAAGTGTAAACTTAACCATAGTGACACAAATGAAACAGAATTTTTCAATAAATCTAACAATTTTTTAAAAATTCTGTGGCCTACCTCAAAATGTTTCCATGGCCCACCTTAGGGAGCCTTAGGTTGAGAACCACCTTAGGTTGAGAACCACTGCTATAGGCTATACGGCATTATTTTTTCTCGCGCATCAAATAACATTTATAGATTCATTACAGCTATCTACAATGTGTGCAGGTTATTCTTTCGTTAATATGTTACAAATGACTTGCCACATCTTGTGACGCAACAGCTTGTAATCCAAAGAAAATAACCATAAATATCCGATTTTATTACCAGTAAAGACTAGTATTTAATTTTTTCAGTTTCAGGCCCCACCCTTATCCAAATAGAATAAAAAAAAATCAGCGTTAAACTAAGTAGCAGTATGCGACGCTTCGGAAAAGCTCTACAAAAAAGAAAACAAGTTCTTCCCCTGAATGCTCTTAAGAAACTCTGTCTTGTCTCCACGCTCACACCATGCAACTGCAAGCACGCTTCACGAGATCTTAGCAAGCGATCAAAAAACACGCATGCGACCTTCAGGCAATCTATGGGGCGCCGTGTGTAAAGCTACGCAATATAAAATTTTGCATCATTTTTTTGGTTAAATTACGTGCAATATCATATATTGTTGCAATTTATGTATATTGCTGCAATTTGTGTAAATTGTTGCAATTTATCTATATTGCAAAAAAAAATTTAAATCGCCTCTTAATTGCCATGGTGATATGCTAACTAAAACAGTCAGTGTTGCCCTTTCTCTTTTTCCATGAACTCATGTAGTATACTGGCCTGAGGCGCTGTTGTACTGACTGTGCAGTGTGCGCTTATTGGTTTGGCTGAAACATTTAAGCTACTGGTTAAATGAATCATTTAAGCTACTACTGTTAAGCTACTGGTATCGGTATCTTTTCGAATACCAGCAGCTAGACTAGACCAGACTACCGGTATAGGGGTAACAACTAGTATCAGCTCCCAGGTCCAGTTGGGTTAGATTAGAATTAGGTTCAGTTAGGGTTAAATTTAGTTAGGGTTTGTTCAGTTACAAAATATCGGTAGACTAGTTTGACATTTTTAATTTTTGCAGTTTACCGTATGTAACTGGCTACTGGTGTATCGGTGTGCTGATCTGCTGATGTCAGGATGAAGCCTACTTGCTTTCTGTGGACAGATCACAGAAGTCACTGTAATCTGACATGTTTCAGCCATACAGCATAAGCGCACACTGCACAGTCAGTACAACAGCGCCTCAGGCCAGTATACTACATGAGTTCATGGAAAAAGAGAAAGGGCAACACTGACTGTTTTAGTTAGCATATCACCATGGCAATTAAAAGCCGATTTAAATTTTTTTTTGCAATATAGATAAATTGCAACAATTTAACACATATTGCAGCAATGTACATAAATTGCAACAATTTAACACATATTGCAGCAATGTACATAAATTGCAACAATATATGATGTTGCACGTAATTTAACCACAAAAATGATGCAAAATTTTATATTGCGTAGCTTTACACACGGCGCCCCATAGCAATCAGGAGCTTTGCAAACCAACGAAAAAAATCAATCATCATTACAAAATATAAACCAACTCAAAGCCTTGGGTTTAAAACCAAGAAACACCTCGCGTTCGAACTTCGCTTTTAAACTAAAATCTTCGGGCTGCTTGAAATTACATGCACTCAAAATAATTAGGAAATCAAAAGTAGGAAGTTGAACGAAATATGTAAGAGCATCTTTTAATCGTAATGATTGTTTGCGACACCGAGCAATGCAAGCACGCCATGGGCCGGGTGCACACTAACGCTTTTAATATTTTAATCTAACGCTTTTGATCTTTTAAGAGCATCTTTTAATCAAAAATGTTTTGGGGAAAAAAGTCTTTCCAAAGTTTAATCTGCTTGGAATTTTTTTAATGATATGAAGTGAAAAAAAAAATAAAAAGTGAAAAGTTTTTGATCACCATTTTATTATAACAAAGTGCATAGTCGAAACTTATTTTTATTATGATGATTTTTTTAAAGATTATGATCGCAATGGTTCGTGGCTGCAGGTTGATCTCGGAACACCGATCCGCATAATTGGAGTAGTTACGCAGGGAAGACCGGAAAGTAGAAAGGACTGGATAAGTAGCTACAAAATATTTTTCGGAAATTCATCGTCTCATTTCACCAGCATTCAAAACCGAGGTTCGGGATTGGACATGGTAATTTGCAATAACGTTATGCACTGAAAGCAGAGCTAATCATTATCTAAAGCAAGGGTGTTAAATGCATTTTATCGAGGGCCAGTATCAGCATTATGGCTGCCTTCAAAAATCCAAATGCAATTTAAGACAGTATAAACGTTTTCTTTTTGCTGAATGATTACATAACCTGCTACTATGATGAATGCATGGCTAATAATACAAAGCATCTCATACATCAACTCAAACATAAGCCACAAAATAGTTCTCCATTTTTACCCTCTTGCCACGAGAAAGCGACAGATGCTCTCAGGAGTTGCCTTTGTTTCTGAGATTTTCGGTTGAGCTTTTTTTCTTTTTTTTTCTTTACTTTGCTGCTTGTTAGATTCCACCAAGCAAGGATAACTAACTATCTTGTAGCATCTTATCCCAGACTTAACTATCAAGCGTGTAGACCTTGCGATCACGGACGTCGTAAAAACAACGCTCCGAACCACTTTTTTTTGTTATTTCGACCCACTTAATTTGAGCTTAGGATTTTTGTAGTAGTGGAGTATATGCATCATAGAAGATGACCTAGTTGAGGATCGAACCAGCGAAATCAGCTCCGGAGCCCAATGCACCAACCGCTGGGCCAACTGCATGGGCATTGTGCATGCTCCGAACCACTATCCACGCTGCCAATTGTATTATGCAGCAACTGACGGTTAAATAAACGTGGTAACGCTACCTGTCCAAATACAAAGCAGGCCAGAACTTTGGTTCGCGGGTCACCAGCTTGATACGTGGGCTAAGCCCTAACGCTTTAATACTTTATCAGCGATAATTGCTTTACAATAGAATTTTATGGATGTTTCGTAAGTTCAGGGTTCATACGCAAAATTGAACATAAATTTCAAGACTTTTTCCAGACTTAATTTTTCAATAATAATGCAGTAAAAAAGTATAGTTGCATCTTTGAGATTAGAGACGTTTCAAGGGCTAAGCAAAAGACAATAGATAAACAATAAACATCCCAACGCTATAACTCCACGCAAAGCTACAACATGTGGGTATGCACATAATACGACTTGCAAAATGAAGTTACTACAAAACTTCTTGCATCATGAAAAGCATGACTAAAAAACCACAGTTGGGCAGCTATCTCACAGATGAAGTTACTACAAAACTTCTTGCATCATGAAAAGCATAGCTAAAAAACACAGTTGGGCAGCTATCTCACAGACGAAGTTACTACAAAACTTCTTGCATCATGAAAAGCATAGCTAAAAAACACAGCTGGGCAGCTATCTCACAGACGAAGTTACTACAAAACTTCTTGCATCATGAAAAGCATAGCTAAAAAACACAGTTGGGCAGCTATCTCACAGACGAAGTTACTACAAAACTTCTTGCATCATGAAAAGCATAGCTAAAAAACACAGTTGGGCAGCTATCTCACAGACGAAGTTACTACAAAACTTCTTGCATCATGAAAAGCATAGCTAAAAAACACAGTTGGGCAGCTATCTCACAGTTACATATCTACATCTTCCACAATCTAAATCAAACACTGTTTTGCATAAACATGGCAAAGGCATCAACGCACCAGCACACAAAGAGTCCAAGACTGGTCTACAATAACGAGCTTGCCACAGCAAATTCTCTCCTATTGCATAAGCTATAACCAAACTCTAAAAAATGGTATGAACATTGGCTCAGCTATCTCAAAACGTAATACATAATGGCAAGATAAAATCACAGTATCAATCAATCATCGTAGTACTCTTGGTAAAATAGATGTCAAACTCAAGAATCTCAAAACAGTTATCATGAATACTACACTAATGCCTCCATAAGCTTTTCCTCCTCTGCAACTAGTTCATCTGCTCTAGCTTTAACATTCCCACACACCTGGGGCTAATTCTGAGTTTTTAAATTCTGACCTGGACATGACAGTATGATTAAAACAAACATTAAAAAACAGCTGAACCAAAAAGACGCTTAAATTAGTTTGAGTTCTTCAGTTTTTTGCTTGATTTGTTCGTCACGCTGAAGCACTTCGGTCGGCTTCCTTGTCTCGAGCAGATTTTCTGAAAGCATTGAAGTTGGTAAGTAGCTCCATTTTGTTTTCTTTTTCGGCTTGCAATGCTAAACTGTCAGCAGATGCATGCAAACGTCGTACACTATTTTCGACGCGATTTCTTTTGGTTTTCAAAGAATTATTTTTCCTCTTGAGCCAATTTCCGTTTTCGTGTGTGCAATGATTCTTCCTTCGTTTTCCTAACCCCCTCAAGGTAATCGTGATAACGATTTCGGGCACCACGGGCATATTTCAAAAACTCTTTGTCCACTTCAACATTTGCCACTCTACCCACAGATCGCACATGGTCTGCAATTGATCGCTGAGCAACAATTGATTTAGCTTTTCTGTTTTCAGTGAGTAGGTTTTTATTCACTCAAAATCCGCGTTCGACTGATGCTTGCCCATGGGATAACAAAAGCACTATTTTTATTACTCTCCACAAATTCTTGTAGGTTTGGGATGTAGCCAGATGAAAATGATAAAAGTGATCCAACCGTGTTTCGTATTCAAACTCTGCAATAACCTCTTTTTTTTCATCCATAAAGCTTTTAAATTCTGATATTACTTCATCACATTTATCTGCTTTAATTCTTCCTGTATTGCATAAAACTTCCAAACATTTTGTTAGTTGATCCACAGAGACATTGCGATCTTCTTTTAATTTGAGTGAATTTAACCACTCAGCATTGCGCACCAGTTTGTAATTTAATGGAGACTTCTCCAGCAACTTCTTTACAATAGCGATGTAAAATCCTTTTGTTTCTCTCTTTATGTTGAGCAATGCCAAATCGAATACTTTTTTGTGCACATTCAAATTCCTCAACTGTTGCTCTCCAATAAATCCCACATTGACTTCTGAAGCATCTTTGGGATACTTGGTTTCAGAAAATTCCTTACGAAAGTTATTTTTGAATAATTTAATTGGGGTTGTTATCTGCTTCATCACATCGGTTTTAATGAACCGTTTTAGCAGTTGCTTCGTCAACTTAAACAAGTCGTTTGATAAATATTATAGATTAAGTCTGGAAAAATAATTTCTTTTTCCATACTAACAAACCAAAAAAAATTTTTTTTCCAGCCTTTTCCAGTCTGGAAATTGACCAAATTTTATTCCATACCTTTCCATACTTTTCAAGACCGCGTATGAACCCCGTAAGTTGTATCATAAAAGTTTGTGATATTGTTATAGCGTGAAAGCTAAGTAACAAAAACGGAAAATTGTAATGTTGTCCGTGCCACCATTCCGAAAAATTTTACTACTTTTTTCTACTAGAAAACAAGCTGTCGCTATCATCTATAAAGATCTTAATGAATTGCTGTTGCAGCAGTAATAGCAGCTATAGCATTCATTTATTAAAACCCCTCATTGGCAATGTGCGCCAACAGAAACTAACTGAACTTCAATCAGCGCGATGCCTGCACGCAAAAGTAGCCTACATAGGCCTAATTGACCATTATCAATGCAGAAATCCGATTAACCTTTCTGAACTAAAGTGGTTACGATAATCGGTAATTTCAAAAAACCCTGGGCGATACCGATAATCTGTAATCTCAATATCTCAAACAGATAACGGTAATCGATAATAAATTATCGCCTATAAATTTTTCCAATAAATGTTGCCGTAAATTTTCTGTATTTGAAAAATTTTTTTTTTGTCAGTGAAATTGCAAAAATATTTTTACAGATTTTTCAAAAAAGAGCAGATCACGGACTCTGCCGCAGCAGTAAGTTAAACAAAACAAAGAGAGATTTTTTAAAATTGCAACAAGACTTTATGGCAGCGGTTCCCAATCTTTTTTTTTTCATTACCCACTTTTGGTGTGACCTGGGCCGTAGCCAGCCTTTACATTTTGGGGGGCTGAAAAATCAACCTGGGGGAAGTGGGGGGGAGGTGGGGTGTTGTGGGGAAGGTGTGGGAAAGTGTGGAGGGAGATCTGGAAAGGTGTGGGGAGGTCTGGAAAAGTGTGGAGAAGTTGTTGGGGTGTGGGAAAGGTGTGGAACAGGGATAGGGCCTACCCCAACACATTCCCCACACCCCAAACACACTTTCTCCCTCCTTTCCCCACATTTTCCCACTCCCCCACACCTTTCCTTCACCTCTCTCCACACTTCCCCGCACCCAAAAACTCCTCAATTATCCCATCATCCATACTCTTCCAAATTTTCTATATTCCCCCATGTTCCCCCAATCTTTCCCATTAGTGCTATTATGCCTATTAGTCCTAATATTCATTTGCGAACTGCAAACGCTCTTCTACTTCAAAATAAGGCTGCATGTAAATAAATAGTCGCAGCGAATTGAAAAGCGAATAAAATTGGCCTACGTCACAAAGCGCTTTATAACAGACCAAGTAAATGGGCTTACTGTCTCATAATAATGGCTGCGATTGCTTACAACCAGCGGTTGTGTTTTCATAATGCGAATTTTGTATACTGTGTTTTACGTAAAATTGCACAACACTCAGACATCAGTATGTCTGACGGTGAAAATTGAAACCCCTTCTGCTTTTAGTGTTAGGATGCGAATCAGAGATTACTCTCGAGATTTAAACTTAAAATCAATTCAAGCAACTATCTTGAAAAACAAATATGAACCATTGGATTTACTCAATCTCCTGACAGCTACTGTTTCGACCTTTTAAAATCTCGTCACAGGAACACAGAGTCGTCTAGGTTAATGATTCTTAAAATCAAATTTAACAAACTTCAGAAATTTTTTGTTTGTGGTACCACAAAACAAAAAACCTCCACCCCTGCCAAAGTGCTCAAAACGCATAAGCGATGATGAGCTTTGCGCAATGCTACAACAGGGGGCCCTAGGTGAGAGTGCTCAACCAAGCACAAGGCAAGGGAGCGTAATACTCAATCTCCTGACAGCCACTCTTTCGACCTTATTAGGTCTCATCAGAGGAGCTCAGAGTGGTGTAGGTCTCATCGAAAGAGCTCAGAGTAGAGTAGGTCTCATCAAACCGTTTGGTTTACATAGGCCTACAGCCATCATTTCGACATAAATAGTTTTGAGGGGGCTAAAATAAATTCTGGGAGGGCTTAGCTCCCAATAGCCCTCCCGTGGCTACGGCCCGGGGTGTGACCGATCCTTAATTACCCGCAAGGCCGCAAAAATCTATTACTAAAGTTTACCTCAGTTATATCAATCGATGAGGTGCAGAAAAAGTTCTACACGCCTGCAGGTGCCCGGTTTCCTAGAAAATAGCAAAGCACATTAATTATATTTATGTGCTTTGCGTTTTTTGACTGTCTATCATAATAAGGGGCACTATTTTTTCCTTAAATAAGTTGGCTGCTTGACTCGATGACCGAAAGGTCCCTTTGCAGCTTCCTGTCGCTCTTATTTTGCATTTGTGCCTTAAGTTTTTTTTGTTGTATTTTGTTTTAAGCGCAAAACAAATAAACAATACAAAAATATCGGTGAAGAGCAAAAAAACGTGCCTTCAGGCAGATATTTTTGACAATGGTGTCACATTACCCACCGAAGAATGGCATATTACCCCTCGGGGGTAATTTACCCCCAGGTTGGGAACCACTGCTTTATGGACACCGATGTATTTTTTCGATAGCGCCAGCTCACTAACACTGAGTACATAGAGAATAGTATATCGCGATAATTTATCGGCGATAACAAAATCATTGCATTAGCGATATCGGTAATCGATAGATCAAAAATATTTTGAGCGATAACGATAATCGTTAATAAATTATCGCTGATAAATTATCTCAATAAATGCCCATCTCTGTCCGTCACGCAGACCCTGTAGCCTAAACACCACCCTAAAAGCGAGTTGAATTTTTTTAGCAGGGATGAGTTGGATTACTTTTGTTTTAAACGTGCTGTTGTTTCAGTATTTTGTCTTTTGATTACAGCTTTACAGCACTTACAGAACAATTACCTCCACTGCGTCAAAAGATGGTTTAGCGTCATTTTCGATTGCGAGCTGAGTTTGCGCTTTTCAAACTAGCAGTAGATTGAAATATGTAAGATAGAGAGAAAAGAATATAAATAAATTCCAGATTAAACAACAAAATTGAACAGTAGCCTACACATATATATACTCAGCGCAGTTAAAAACATAGAATAAACAGCCAAAAGCTCAAACAACACAGTTCTCACCGAGAGCCCTCCTCGTGACAGAAGTTTTGCTCAATGGAGCTCATCAGACGAGGAACGAGGCTGCGGTGACGAAAAGAAATTGAGTTTGCAACCAAAGCTTTCTCGATTTCTTTTTATCACCGCGGTTTCATGACTCGTCCAAACTTAAAATTCATTGGTAATTTAGGGACACTGCCATGTGAGCTTGCACTCTTCGAGTCAGCAGCCACCCGGAATATTACATGTCAAATGTGATCGGCTCCAGCCGCGAATCGAACTCGTCACGTAGAATCTGTAATGTGTGCGCGGTACCGCTAGGCCATGTCGCTGACAAGCTATACTGAGCGAAATGCTGTCACGAGGAGAGGCCTCGAAGAGAAATGTGTTGATTGAGCTTTGGGCTTTTTATTGCATGTTGTAAATTGCGCTGCGATGTGTACTGTTCAATTTCATTGTTTAATCTGGAATCTTTGCCATTTAAATATCAAATCACACCGAGCCAGGATGGAACTCGACACGTCAGATCGTTCTTCCACAAACTTTAAAGTTCCGCCATAAATCTAATAAATGAATGTTGTTTATTTTCCAGATATTTCAAGGCAACCGTGACATGGACAGCAAGGTGACGAACATGTTTCCTCAACCAATCACAGCCAGATATTTTCGTTTGGTTGTTGTCACTTATAACCGGGTGCCAGCACTTCGCATGGAATATCTCATGTGTTGAAAACTTTGTCTATGATTTAACTCTACAGTCTATACTGCACAGAAATAACTCCCTGCTGCTAAATCAGTCGCTAGCTACAAGTACATATACCGATAAAGTTGTCGTTCCGTCTCTGCTAATGGTAAAAAGTTACACTAGAATACCATCACATCCCAATCCCAAATGTATATAACGAGCAGTTTTGAAATAGTCGTTTATAAATCGAGTTTTGAATCGTGTTTCTGCTTTTAGTGATGAAATAAAAAAGCCGAAGTTTCACATGTTCTTGCATTTTTCATAAAAGTTGTCTAAAACCTAAAGATTGCATTATCCAGTATGATTTACGTTGACTGGGAAGGAGCCATAGAAGCGTTTTTTTCTAATCGAGCATGGGCAATTGGGCATTAGAGGTGTTCAGATTTTAGACATTTTTGGAAAGTGCAAGTGCTCAAAGCTTATATGGTGCATTGGACCTTAAAAACACCCCTGTGCAAAAAAATTCAAAAACTTTACCTCTACCCTATCGATCATGGCAGTTTATTAAGTGTATGCCCATTTTACTTCAAGAAGAATCCCCTTATCACGTCATTTTTATTTACAATTACCACAACTTGAGTTTTAAAACAGAAAGAAAATCCTAACAAACTGTATTCTATTTCTTCGTGGGTGTGGTTGACACTGAGGGTGCAAATGATGACGTCACTTATGTATGACGTCATATTCATCATTTGTGGGGAAGTCCGCTCTGTGTGGGATAGTCTGTCATCATAGTTCTCTATGCTGTCATGCTTGGAGCTAAATCAACTGTATTTTATTTGTTCGAGCGTCGTGTGACTCGCACCGGGTTAAAAGTGATGACGTTACTGATGATGTATGACGTCATATTTAAAACTTAAGAGCTACTGTTGATTTACCCACAGCTTCTTATATTCACGCAAATCGCACGTAATTTTTGCAGTCTTTGTGAATAATTTTCCAATTTACGTCATGTTCCGGTTACAAGTCAAAATACAGTCTCAAGCAGTTTTAGTATTTTTTTGTATTTTGTTGCATATTTAAACTCCTATCACGAGAAAGCGATCAATGCGCTGTACAAACTCGCTTAGGAGTCGCCAGCCATCGTTCTACTTCACCAAGATGGGGGAATCCCGCTAAGTGCCTTTCCCAACGACACAACAAGTAAACTTGCCAGCTTGTTCTCCACACTGTCCCTTTAATGCTGAGCGTCTAGCGGGGAAGCTGTGAATACCAATTTTAAAGTCATTGATTTGACCCGACTCGGAATTAAACTCAAGTCTACAGCTCCCGAGGCGTACGCTCTCACCACTCGACCATCTGAGCTGTTTTAGGCATATGTCAAAGCATTGTTTAAAGCAAAGCGTGTGAAGAAAAACATCAACGTTAACGTCACATTTTCGCAAGACAGATTTAAAGGGGAGGTTCGGTGGCAACAAAATAAAGAGTTGAAAAAAGTGTTATGTCACAAAAAACATTTTCCCAACTTTACTCTGACCAGCAGATTTCGCTAAGGCAGCAATTGCAATTTTAAAAAATAATGGTAGGTGGCGCAAGAGAGATATTTAAAGTCATTGAGTGGCAGCTGCTAAATTCTAATAATGCGCATAGAGATAACATCGAGTTACAACCAGGTGCCACACAAAAATGAACCATTTTGGTAGTAATTACCTCACTAACTAACAGTTTTCTTTCTATGCGACATACCATTGGTTAAAATATACAACAAATGGCACTTTAGAAGACAAACGTAAAATAGCACAGATTGGAGAAGCGAAAGCCAGTTCTGGCTATCTGTGATCAATCTCCCCAAATAAATCATAGGTCGTATGCCTAATGAAAAAAACGGTTATAAATCATAAAACACCTATCCTGCTAGCTGACTGACCGGTTGTCCGTATTCACGGCATTTAGGCACTAATCTGGTCACATAATACGAGTACTGTCTGTAGCTTATGGGGCCTCGCATGGACCGACCCATGGTATAGCCTACAAATATAGAGGCCAACCTACAAAGCTTCTACTTGCTATTCGACTGAATCCATAGTTACCCTGTCCACATATACAATTCTACGTTTTTTGGCTTTAGTTTCTGCAACATAATTAATTTCTTCACGGTAAACTGTTAAAAATGATGACACTCTTTGACTAACATTTATTTATTAATAGACATGAGCTTTCGCCAGTATAACGCTGGCTTCATCAGGTGGCTACAAAACATACAATCAGCACTAACGATAGTAAGAAAAAACCTAAGCTGAAAAAAGTCTAACGTCTATGAAGCGGGCTAAAAATAAAAATAAAGTACTAACCTCGTAGGTTGGAAGAAGCAGGGAACAGTGAGCCTCGTGAAAGTGTGAGAGGTTAGAGTCTATCTGTCTATCTTCCTGTCTATCGAGGAAATGATGGCGACCAGAACAAATCAAAAATGGAAGGGCGGAAATATCACTAATTTGCTCTGCCTGTCTGCTTATCCTGTGATCTTTGTTTCTATACTCCACTCGAGAAAAAATGATTAGATTCTCGTACTATCAATGGCTAGAGGATAAAGCTAAAACACTCGCTGCCGTTAAGAGGAACTAGAAATAGCGATTTAAAATTAAAAACAAAACTGGGGTGATTATAGTAAAAATGAACGTTGTGATGTCATAGGCGTGAATGTAAATACAACAAAGTTCAAGATAAGGTGACAGTTACAATACGTAAGTAGTGAGAAGTGTATGAATAAATAAAGAAAGAACGTAATGGATTAGCTCTATACAAAAATTTCACTTTTGTAGTTTGCCATAAATGCTAAACCTCTATTTAATCCTAAATCAATACTGTCAAACATAGAAATGCATTTTTATTCTTGTATTAACCGGTCCTGTTTGCTGTTAGATGTTGAGTAGCCTACTTTAAAACCATAACTTTGAGGTTATCCAGGTCATGATAGTCCAAATTGTAATGTTCAGCCACTGGTTTGTTGCGGTTGTGCACGTAGTCATTCCTGTGTCCATTTATGCGCTTCCGTAGTGTTTGCATGGTTTCTCCAACATACACTGCTTTTGGACATAGTGTGCAAGTGATAGCATAGATGATGTTAGTGGATGTGCATGAAAAACTGTCTGTGATGTGGTGAGTGTAGCCGTTGGGTCCAGTGAGTCTGCCATTAGTGTTAATATGGGGACATAGTTTGCATCTGGGTTGTTGCCAAGGTTGTGTGCCCATGATTAGGTTGTTGTTGATTAGAAGTTGGCTGCTGGTGAGGATGTGTTTTAGGTTATCATAGGGACTGACGAAAAACTTTTTTTCAAAGCGGATTCATTTTCGAGAATGGGTTGTAAATCTTTGGCTATGGTATTTGGTCTGTTCAGGTGTTTATTGTAAGTGGTTAGGATCCGGGGTCTGTCGTTCTGTTCTGGCGTATTGCTACTAAGTATTGGGTTCTTGGTCTGTTGAAATCGATCTCTGGCACGTAATATTTGTTGATTGATCATTTCTGCGTCATAATCTAGGGCATGAAAGGTGCTGCTTAGTTTTTCCAACTGCATGTTTCGATCTCTTGGCTCCGAACATAGTCTGCAGTAACGTAGGCCTTGACTGAATACTATAGATTTGGTGATGTGTGGTGGGTGTGAACTTGTGAGGTGCAAATACGTGTAGGTATCTGTAGGTTTTTTGTATATAGACGTATTGATGTGGCCGTTTTGGATTATGACAGTACTGTCTAAAAAGTGAATGTGTTCCATTGAATAATCCATTGTGAGTTGGATGCTGGGGTTTTCCAAATTAAAAGCAGAATAAAATTGATTTAGGCTTTCTTCTCCGTGTGTCCAAATTAAAAAGATGTCATCAATCTACCGCAGATAAATTATGGGTTTATTTGGGAACTTATCCAAGATCTTTTCTTCCAAATCTGCCATAAATAAATTTGCATATTGAGGAGCCATTTTGGTACCCATTGCAGTTCCTTTAATTTGTTAAAACATATCTTGGTTAAAGCTGAAATAGTTGTGTTCTAGGATGAATTTAGTAAGACCGATAATACACGTTGTTAACTCATTATTAGGTAGTCTGTTACGTAACGCCCGTAGTCCGTCTTCATGCGTGATATTGGTGTACAATGATCGAACGTCCATGGTCACTAAGATGCTTTTTTCTGGAAGTGTTTGTAGATATCTAAGTTTGGATAAAAAATCGTTGGTGTCAAAGATAAAGCTGGGAGCGCTCTGAGCATAAGATTTAAGAATTTCCTCCACAAAACCAGAGATGTGTTCAGTTAAGCAGCCAATGTTGGAGACACACCCCGCATCCTAACCACTTACAATAAACACCTGAACGGACCAAATACCATAGCCAAAGATTTACAACCCATTCTCGAAAATGAATCCCTTTTCTACTACTGGTGGACTTACCTTTGACCTAACTGCTAGCGTAAGCAGCATTCGAATTTTCAAACCACGCCCACTTGTGAAGTCGAAATCGTATAGTCAGCGGATGTAGTTACCACTTACCGGTACTATAATGCGTCCTATAGTCTGTGCTTGTGTTTGGTCTTCCAATGTGTAATTAGTAGGGCGATTAAGGTCACGAAAGTTACTTTTTTTGCTGGCTCCAATTAAGACAAAAGCGTGGAACCAAAATTTCACGGGTGTGGGGCCAGTAATTACGAAGTTTTAAAGTTACAAAATGTTAGTTTTTTAGGTTACTAAGTTTTTGTGCTATTTTTTGCCCAATTTTTTTTTTTTTTTCTTGCTGCAGTTGGAATGAATTTACAATCTGCATAATGCATCAAGGTCGTTATGCACTAAACATGAAGCTCTTTACCTTCCAGTAATGCAATGTCATCTTTGCGATGTCAACACTTTGACTTTTCAAACACTTCATTAAACTATTCCATTGATTAGTTTTCGCTCAGAACAATACATTTTTTCGAAGATTAGACTGAATGAAAAGCAAATGGACTGGTGCTCACAACATTCCAATCTTTATGGCGTGTTCATAATATTGTATCTACCAAAACCCAAATAGCTTGCACTGCCTGCGGTATAGTAAACTCTGCGTTCTGCTGAACAAGTTGATTTAACAACTTTTTTTTGATTTAAATGAGGAATTTATTTTAACATTCAATAAAAAAAACAGCGGTCATTTAACACCTAGAGTCTCCTACATTAATTTCTGTCTATTTTAAAGCAGAAGGGTTAAAATGAACATCGTAGGCAAGATGAGTATAGTTGGAATACTGGTTTTCAACAACGATTGAAGAAAAAAAAAAAGAAGTTATTGCAGGCAGGCCTAGACCAGAATTATCAGAATTGACTGAGCTAATTCTAAATTCTTTTTGAGCGAGAAAACATATCAGCGTAATTCATATCAGCAAAAAGTGTGCTAAAATGAGTGTTTGTATGTGAAAACCGTAAGAATCCGTTGGCTGGTAGGAGCGGAGCACCCATTAAGTCCCTTAGACTTCGACGGCTCACCGGTTTTGGTCAATTCTTTTGCCAAATCTTAGGTGCGCCACTGGTATGGACAAACTGTACTTGCATTTTCAAAGGACAAATTAATGTTTCGACTATAACCAAAGTCTCGTCAGCCTTGCTACGCACAGCCAATCCAGGCTAAACTCATTCCAGACTGTAAAGACTTTTTTTTGCATTGCTTTACCTGAACATCTCGACTTCACCTCTTTTCTAGGTTGTGCCCTATTTTTGGCAGGCGACTGGCCCAAACAACGATACCCAATGAAAGAACCTATAACCACTAACCCACAACTAACTTACCGGTAGCCTAACTAGCCCACATCACTAGAAGCCCCCATGGTAACCCACTCATTTGCAGCTGCAGACGCGTTTCGACCTTATTATGGTCTCATCAGTGCAGCATAGCAACCTCCCACCTTCCTGAAAAAAAAAAAAAAAATTCTAACCTTCAAAGAACTACACACCCCAAATCTAAGCTCTACTCGTTAGTCGTTCTGCTCAAGGTAGAAAATTTGAAATAAAACCTTCAAGAAAATAATACAGGCTGGATTATGATGTCACAGATTCCCTGTAAACAATCGGTAAGAATAGAAATGACCGGTTGGTTTAAACATTATTTTCCCGGTAATCTGAGAAGGAATTTTTTGTTCGAGGTTTGTAACTACACCAGTTACCAAAACCTGCAAAAAAACCTCTCTGCCCAACCCGTTCGCCCGTGAAAAAGCGGGGGACAAGGCAGGCACTGTGTCTGCGCATGCAGCCCAGAAAACACAGTGAACGTCCAGCGCTTATCGGTGGTTAAAACATCAATATCCCGGTACGTTTGTCGAACCGCATGTACAGTTACAGGATCCAGCAAGATGATACAAAGAAGGATATGTAAGTCAAATAGAATTCTACTTTCCTACACTTCTCCGATAGGCACTCCCAAAGTCAGTCAACAACAAAGCCCAAAGTGTCAGGGTAAGAATAGATCCAACAATAAGAGTACAGTCTTTTAATGGAATGGAAAATGGTACTCCCCCATACAGGTGGGAATTGAACCATCCATTTCTGTCATCAATTACGAGTTAGATGAGAAATTTGCAAGGGGACAAATTAATGTTTCGACTATAACCAAAGTCTCGTCAGCCTTGCTACGCACAGCCAATCCAGGCTAAACTCATTCCAGACTGTAAAGACTCTTTTTTGCATTGCTTTACCTATAACCAAATAATAAAAAATAATAAAAAATAGGGCACAACCTAGAAAAGAGG
>CAXFYD010000078.1:0-11000 GCA_964006365.1 Trididemnum miniatum | reverse complement strand
TAGGTTAGATAATCCACTAGTTTTGTTTTACCAAGTTTGGGATTAGTCAGGACTAACTCCGCGACCCGTGTGAATGAGCAAATTTTGCCCAAGTCCTGACCCCATTGCCCTATTATAACAGCAAATCGCTCTGTACGACAAGGCCCCCTGGGGAAAAGGCTAAAACTATTTACCAACAAAGGTCCGATAAACCTCTTAATTGTTCATTGTTAATTGTTCATTGTTAGTTGATAAACCAGGTTAAATTAGGCCCGGGAAGATACTCAACCTAACTCGCATGATTTTGACTTTTTCGGTAACATAGAGTTAATGTGATGGGGAGAGAGGAAACAAATGCGATCGCGAACGATTCGAGAAGGGTCTGTAGGTTTATTTATCTTAGGGGGTTTAGGTCTGTTTGGAAGTCTAGCTGTTTGGCTCCAGGGAGTGGATTTCAGCAGAAAACCCTACACCATCAAGGTTCAGTTTGCTGATGCTAATGCCATGACTAGAGGAGCCAGCGTTCGCTATCGGGGTTTTGCAGTAGGTAAAATTAAAAATATTGTCCCGGAAGCTAATGGAGTGAAGGCCGAGATTGAAATTGATACTTCTGAGTTACGCATTCCCAAAGATATTACTATCGAAGCGAATCAATCGGGACTCATTGGAGAAACTTCCATTGATATTAAACCCAACTCGGAATTGCCTCAATCCGCAAAGAATATGAGTGCCATTTCTGAGAACTGCAATTCTGCATTAATTGTTTGCGATGGAGATGAAATTCCCGGAGAAATTGGCATCAGCTTTGAGACTCTACTGCGCAGTACTGCCAAATTCAGCGAACTCTACACCGATCCGAAATTCTTCAAGAATCTCAATTCTACTGCAGCCAATGCCAGTATTGCTGCGGCGGAAATAGCCAAACTTTCTAACGAACTAACTTTACTATCTCAAGCAGTGCGACAAGAAATCAAAGGTTTTTCCACTGCAGCTAATTCTATTACTGTAGCTGCGAAAGAAACTACGGAGCAAATTGGCTTGAGTGCAGCTAAAATTAGTAACACAGCAGATCGATTTGCTGCCACTGCAGTGACAGTGGGGGAACTGACTGGGAATCTTAATGGTTTGGTGAATGAAAATCGAGGTAATATTAAGCGAACCGTGAATAATTTTGAGGATAGTTCCCAACAGCTCAACAATTTGTTAATTAGTTTGGGTTCCACCACCAATAAAATTAATGCGGCAGCAGATAAGGTTAGTTCCACTCTGACTACAGTAGACTCTACGGTAACTGCAGTGGGTTCTACGGTAAAACAAGCCGGTACAACTATAAATAAAATCAATGCAACTTTGGACGAGGCTAAGATAGAGGAACTGACTCAGAATCTGGCAATTATAACGGCTAATACTGCTACTGCATCCGCTAATTTACGGGAACTATCTCAGAATCTGAACGATCCGGCTAATATAGTTCTTTTGCAACAAACTTTAGATTCTGCTAGAGCTACTTTTGCTAATGCTCAGAAAATTACCGCAGATTTGGACGAATTAACGGGGAATCCTAAATTTCGCAGTAATTTACTTAATTTAGTCAATGGATTGAGCAGCTTAGTATCTTCTATGGAAGAATTGGAAAGAGAAATTGAAACTGCTTCTAATAATTAACAATTAACAATTAACAATTAACAATAAATTTCTTTCAATATACTTTATACAAAACATATTAAGTCAACTAATTCAACTTAATATGTTTTGTTTGCTAATCTATACATTAACACAGACTGACAGCCCGTTCTAAAGTTGCCACAGTTGATTTATGTTTGTTATCGGTTGTTGTTGCTTTTTGTCTCTGGGGGATGGTTTCCCGATCTGCTTTGGAGCGATCTGGAACTGAGACAGGAGCAATCTTTAGCTCACCAAAACTAACCTGATTGACCCGAAGGTTCTCACAAGGTATCGTATCTGAGACTATGGCAGTGGCCATCATGCCGCAGTGAATTTCCAATAAAGCAGTTGATAAAGCTTTAAAGACTAATCTTTGTCCGGGAAACACTACTCGCTCGAAGTACCAGTTCGGTATGTTGGTAATGCGGGCAACTTGAATTTGGCTAGTGGCATTGACGTAGCAGCACTCAAAACTATCTATGTTATCTGATGGGATTGGATCTAGGATTTGAGCCATGATAATTAAGGATTTTTTAAATGGGATTGATAATTTTCACGAATATTTATAAACTAACACCAGACCCTGGCAATTGATTGTAAATATAAATACCAATTGCCAGGAATCCACCAAAAAATTATTTGTCCTAGTAGAAGCAGGGTCTCAATGATGCCAAGTCGGCTAAAATGATAATTAGATAGATTTGTATCCCTTATCAATCTAATAATCTTCTTAAATACTTTTTTAGCATCGACTTAAAATGAAACACCGTATACTCTACGTTCGTCTCCCATGTAACCCCATTTTTCCCATTGGCGTTGTTTATTTATCCGACCACGTGCATAAGCTTTTCCCAGACATAGAGCAAAAAATCTTCGACCTGGGAACCGTACCGCCTTTGGACTATGGCAAGGCTTTAACTAATTGTATCGATATCTTCCAACCCACATTACTAGTGTTTTCCTGGCGGGATATTCAAATTTACGCTCCAGTAGGTGGTAGAGGGGGCAACCCGCTGCAAAATGCTTTTGAAGTCTACTATGCCAAAAATCCCTTGATTAGAATGCGGGGGGCTTTGGGAGGTTTGAAGGTGATGACGGCTTACTACGGGGAACTCTGGCGCAACCAGGGATTAATTCGTCAGGGACTGCAACGAGCTAAAAAGTACTGCCAATCCGCGAGAATAATTGTGGGTGGGGGTGCGGTGAGCGTGTTTTACGAACAGCTTAAAACTAAGCTGCCTCGAGGGGCGATCGTTTCTGTGGGGGAAGGGGAAACTCTACTGACTAAGTTGCTCCAAGGTGAGGATTTTCTGGACGAGCGTTGCTATATTGTGGGGGAGACCGCACCGCGAGAGCGGATGATTCACGAATGGCCCACTGCCATTGAAAAAAGCGCTTGCAATTACGCTTATATTGCCAGCATCTGGCCGGAATTTGACTACTATCTCCAAGACAACGACTTTTATATCGGCGTTCAAACTAAGCGGGGTTGCCCTCACAATTGCTGCTACTGTGTCTATACAGTAGTGGAAGGGAAACAGGTGCGGATTAATCCAGCGGCGGAAGTTGTGGCAGAAATGCGCCAGCTTTACGACAGGGGGATTCGCAATTTTTGGTTTACCGACGCTCAATTTATTCCCGCTCGCAAATTTATTCCCGATACCATTGAATTATTGCAGGCTGTGGTTGAGTCAGGAATGACTGATATTCACTGGGCTGCCTATATTCGCGCCGATAACCTGACTCCTCAATTGTGCGACTTGATGGTGCGCACGGGAATGAATTATTTTGAAATTGGCATTACTAGTGGTTCCCAAGAATTGGTGCGGAAAATGCGCATGGGTTACAATCTGCGTACCGTGCTGCAAAATTGTCGGGATTTGAAGGCTGCTGGTTTTGAAGATTTGGTTTCAGTGAATTATTCTTTTAATGTGATTGATGAAAGTTACGAAACTATTCGCCAAACTATTGCCTATCATCGGGAATTAGAAACTATTTTTGGCGCTGATAAGGTGGAACCTGCTATTTTCTTTATCGGTTTGCAACCGCATACCCATTTAGAAGATTATGCTTTGGCTAAGAATATTCTGAAAAAGGGATATAATCCCATGAGTTTGATGCCTTGGACTGCCAAGAAATTGCTCTGGAATCCGGAACCTCTCGGTTCTTTCTTCGGGGAAGTTTGCCTTCAGGCTTGGCGGGAAAATCCCTACGATTTTGGTCGGGTTGTGATGAATATTTTGGAGGAAAGGTTGGGTCGTGGGTCGTTGGAAGAGGCTTTAACTGCGCCGATGAAAGATAAGAATAATAAGGAGTTGGTGGGAGTTTGAGCTGACGTTGGCTCCTTATTATTCTTAGGCAACAACTTGGGGTTAGAAACCGGGTTTCTTTTACAAATCTCGGTATAGCTCCCAAAATAATAATAGAAACCCGGTTTCTTGGTTGAAATCTTTTCCAGTTGTAGAATCAGAAAAATATTGTTTAATATGTTAATACAATATTCAACAAAAATCAAGCTTGTTTGTCATTTCGGTATTAGTTACTCAACCTAACCTACAATCTAAAAACAATTGAATTATTAATATATAGGGGTTTCGGTGTGTTGCGCTCGCGAAGCGATCTGCTCCGCAGCACACGCAGTGGCAGGCTCCGCCTGATCGCCAGATTTTTGCCACACTTCATAGTTATATATATAAAAGCTACAGCACTAGGCTTGTGGTGGGCAATGCCCACCCTACTAGATATTTTTGGCCCTGTGAACAAGAAGTCAGAAAAGTCCCCCTTTGATAAGGCTTGCCCTGCCCTTCGGCTACCCTTCGACGAGTCTCGGGGCAAGCGCTCAGGGGCCGCGAAGTCGAAGGGGGGATTTAGGGGGATAAAACAATTTGTTCTCAATATTTTAAGATTTGATACTCCCTATTGCTATATAATGGCGAAGTATCAATAGCTCAAGCTAGTAAGTCAATCAGGAAACCTTCGTGTCACAGGCATCGTTTTGGCGCAAGCAACTCAATAATCTCCTAGAAAGCTCTTACAAAACTAAGTTCCAGAGTCGAATTTTTCAATCGGTTTTCCCCTACCGTTTTTTACTGCTTGGTTTGGGGGCGATCGCCTGTTTATTCTTGTGGAACTGGAAGCTGGTTTTAGCCACGGTTGCTGGAGTGGGTCTGATGCTGCAGGTATATTTGCTGCAAGGCTGGAACTGGCAAGTTTACTGGTGGAGTTGGCGGCGGTTTTTCACTGGCTCTAACCGAAAGTTAACTATTGCAGTAGGTAGTGGGGGTATTGCTGCTTTTACTACTTACCTAGCAGCTTCTCTTTGGGCTAATTCTTCCAATCGCTGGCTGGCTACTAGTAATATTTTACAAGGTTTTGGCACTTTAATAACTCTGGTTCTTTTACTCTGGCATGTCCTGACTCATCAAACTCGTCGAGATGACATTCAGTTTGAAGATTTGACTACAGATTTAACTGCGAAGGAACCTTTGAAGCGACTAATTGCTGTGCGTCAACTTACTCAATTAGTGAGTAATAATCGTTTGAGTAAAGGAGAGCTAGATCGGTTATTAGAATATTTTCGCCTAATGCTTTCTCAAGAGCAAGAGTCAGTAATTCGCAATGCAATTCTTCACAGTTTGCAAATGTGGGAGACTCAAGAATTAAAAGAGAAGGAAGAGCAACGTTTGAAAATACCTATTTCCTTGAAAACTTCCCTCAAGAAAAGCAAGTATTACACTAACTAGTAACCATCTCTCCAAATCAACAAACAACAAACTATGATTGAATGATTGAATGAATACTATGATTTAAAATAGCAGCCGGAATTCATAAACAACCAACAACCAACAACCAATAACCAACAACCAATAACTAATCTTCTTGAAAAAAAATTACTTCTGGTTCCACATCTATATTATCCATCCCTTCGTCTATAGCTTCCATTACTTCTACAATTTTTTCTGAGGCAGGACTTATCATTGTCTCATCCTCATCTTGGCTACTTTGTTGAGATGCAGCCATGTTTTTATTGCGCTCTTTTTCCTCTTCTTCCTCCATAGAAACTAAAGCGTTGTCGTAAGACATTAGCTGAGTATCATCTAGATTTTCTACTAGATTTTCTATTTGTTGTTTCTTGAAATATTTGTTTGCTTCAACTCTAGTTTGGCTCCCATGTTTTTGCTCTTCTTCAATAGAAGCCAAAGCTTTTTCGTAGGATATTACCTGAGTATCATCTAGATTGGATTGGGTTGCAGCTCCAAAAAGTTGTTGTTCTACTTTAGTTAACCTTTCTTCCAACAAGGAATGTTGAGTGTGGGTTTTTTGCAGTTGCATTTGAATGTTAGCAAACTGCTTGCCCATCCTCATTATGGTTTTTGCCATTTGTGGTTGGGCTGGTTGTTGAATTTGGTCTAACTTGGCCAAAACCTCTTGCCAATGGCGCTTGAACTGCGCTCTATCTTGGTTGAACTGATGCAATTGGGCCTTGGATTTTTGCCATTGCTGTCTTGCCCAAGCCAGTTTTGCTTGTTGGTTGTCACCAAGATCCCAACCGCAAGCGGAGCAAAATTCTGCTTTGTCTTGGTATTCAGTTTCGCACACCGGACATAGAGGCATAGCCGAATTCTTTAGACTAATATGAGAACCATGTTGCTATTATATCGTTCTTTTTGGGGAATTAGAATTTAGTTATTTGCTATTTTCTTGATTTGTACTGGGGATATTTCCGGCCAACAGGCATCCATTGATAAACCGGCTTGACTCAATTGGGTGTGGTAAAGTTGAGCTAATTGTTCTTCCCCACACCACACAATTGCGCTTCCTTCTTGGTGAACTTTCCAGGTAAGTTGCCAAGCGCGATCGCTATTCATACCGGGAATATATTTCATCAAACATTGACAAACATAGTTGAAGGTATTGACATTGTCATCGATCAAGGTCACTAAATAGTTGTGAGCGCGATCGTCTTTTTTCACTAGCTTTCCTGCAGCTTGCTCCTGGGTCTGCTCTGTATAGCTTAAGCTTCGAGCTAGTTGGTAATTGAGCTGGTAAGTTTGTTGATAATCGGAGAGTACCCCGGAATGGTCTCCCTGCAAATAGCGAATTAGACTGCGACCTGCATAGGCTTCTGCTAAGTCCGGATCTAGTTGGATGGCGGAGGTATAATCGGCGATCGCCCCTTGTTCATCTCCCAGACTTGCCCGGAGGTTGCCCCGTTCTAAATAGCCTCTGGCATTACTAGGCTCAGACAGCAGCAGTTGATTCTCTTGTTCCATACCCCAGCTGAGGAAATGCTCTTGTAAGAGACGGTGCATGAAGATATAGCCTCCACCCACTTTTTGCAATAAGTTTCGTTCTGCAGCGTAGTTTAAGAAGCGAGCGTAGTCCCAAGGAATATCTCCCTTACTCCACAGTAACAAACGCAGTATTAAGTGTTGAATGCAGGCTTTTCCTCCTTTCACTAAAGCTAGCACCAGTCCTACTACCCCACCACTGAGAAGGGAAAGACTGGCAAGATAGGGTAAAGGGATAATTCCCTCTAACCCTGCGCCGCCAATAGAACTGAGAATGGCTCCTAGGGAGCCGAAAAAGGTGGCATTTTTGGCTGATTCCCAAATGCCTTGGTTGGGAAAGCTGGTGGTTTCTGGTTCTGTGGCGAGTAATCCACTGATAATAGTGCCACTGAGCAGTAAGACCGTACCCCAAGAAGGCCCAGCGGTGAGCAAACCGCTGGCACCGAAGAGTAAAGCCCAGGGAAGCCATCCTTTAGCACTGCGCCAAGACCATTGCAGACCCTGAACCGGTTCGATTTGCTCTATTTTGGTAATGGCGGCGCTGAAGAGTCCGGCGGCCAGGAGAGTAAATACCCCCACGTTAGCGCTACCTCCTAGGGTAAAAATGAGGGCAAATATGGCGGACCAACTCAAACCGTTAATGGTTTGCACTGCCCCACTATAGAGCTTATAGTCTGAGTTGGGGCGTTTTCTGCGCCTTTGCCAGGGCATTTTCAAGCCATCTGTGGGGTCTAAGAGTAGGGAGTTAGGTTGGAGCCGTTCGATTAAAAATACTTTCTCTGAAGAGCGGGACATCCTCAAAGCTAACTGTTTCAACCAGTGGAGGGATTGTTTCTGGGAGTAAGGAACATGGGAGTCCTTGCGGGCAAACATTCGTTGAATGTAACCGTTGAAAAGATGCTTCCGTCGTTGGCTAGTGGAACTGGGCTGCTGGTTCCGATGTTCTGGTACTTCTTCTTCTACAGCCAAGGCAATGATATGGAGCATTAAGGGAGTGGCAGCTAATTCTTGCAGGGCTCGATCTTCTGCCAGCATTTGAGCTGTGGCTTCCAGGTTCCCTGCTGCTAAATAGTCTCGAACTGCTGCTGGAGTTAAAGGTTCTAAGTAAATTGCCTTTTGCAGTCGCAAGCGAGAAGGGAGGATTTGGTAGTCTTGGAGGCGACTGGCAACTACTATTTCCGTTCTGCCCCATTGTTGACAAAATTGGTTAATCTCCTCAACACAGGAATTTCGCCATTCTTCTTCTACTTCATCCAAACCATCTAACAATAGTAAAAGTTGCTGTGCTTGGAGCCAACCTTGAGCAATGGATTTATTAATTTGATATTGAATATGGAGTTCTTTTATTAACCAGTCCGCAATACTTTCCCTTGTGCCAGACCAAGAGGAAAGATTGAAGATGACGGGGATAGGGTGGTTTTGGTCTGCCATCGCTTGTTGCAGCAGTTCTTCAGCAAGTTGAAGCAAGACGGTGGTTTTCCCAGAACCCGGTTCTCCGAGAATGAGGAGCGATCGCCCTTCTCCCAGTTCGGCGAAGATATCTTTTACCTGAGTGCCAGGAGGGATGCTTTGTCTGGCTTGAGTTACAGTTTCCCAACTTACTCCCGAAGGAGATTCTAGGGCATCCAGACGTTCGGTGAAATCTAGTGAAATTTGGGGTTTGTCCTGCAATGACTTTTCCAGTACCCCTTTGAGCCAATAGTTTTGCACCTTATTGAGCAATATTTGGCGGTTGCGGTAACTAAAAAGGACAGAAAAAAATTCTCGCGGTGTTATTTTCCGCGAACCGCGTTTGTGTTGTTTCATCGGCCATCTCTTTGAAAGTCTTATTCTTCCAGCCTATCTCAAGATTTGGGAAAAGACTTGCTTATCATAACGGGATCGGGACTTACGCAGAAACTTTCTTGAGCTTTATCCCTCTTGGTTTTTAGCTTGTTCTCAATTTTCAGATTCGGTCGAGTTATACAGCTTATTAAAATAAAATTCTTTAAACTATCCAAGTTAACCAAGCTAGATTTGGGTGGGAATAAATTCTTTACTCTGCCAAAGGCGATCGCTCAGAATAATTATTCATGGTTAAAATTCGCAAATCATTAATTAATTGCTTCCTATAGCAATCAGGAATGATATGTGAGAAAAGCATATTTCCGACCCTACCGGCACAATCGGTACTTTACGAAATTTTTTGTCCATGGCCAAGTGAATGCGATCGCCAGCTCAAATAAATGCGATCGCCAGCTCAAATAAATGCGATCGCCAGCTCAAATAAATGCGATCGCCAGCTCAAATAAATGCGATCGCCAGCTCAAATAAATGCGATCGCCAGCTCAAATAAATGCGATCGCCAATTCAAATAAATGCGATCGCCAATTCAAATAAATGCGATCGCCAATTCAAATAAATGCGATCGCCAATTCAAATAAATGCGATCGCCAATTCAAATAAATGCGATCGCCAATTCAAATAAATGCGATCGCCAATTCAAATAAATGCGATCGCTGCAGGCTCACTTTTGAAAACAGATGATAATCAAAGATATTTTATAAGAAAGAGCCATACATTTTTAGTTTTTGAAAAAAGAACTTTTCTTGACTAATTGTCCACTCAAACAACCATTTAACTATCCTAAAATTTTGGCAAATATTCCAATACTTGCGTAACATTTCTTTTCCTTGTAACCACACATCTTCAATTGGGTTTTGTTCTGGAGCATTTGGAGCTAACCTAATACATCTTATTAACCATTCTTCTTCTGTTTTTCCTTGATTAAGTTTCTCTAAATATTCTCTGAATTCTTTACTATGATGATATGAAGCTCCATCCCAGATAATTAATATTTGTTTTTTTCTATTTTCCTCTATCAAATAGTTTACAAATTTTATTGTATTCTCTGTATTTCCCTGTGGATATCCTTTTACAATTACTTTGCCCGTTCGGTAATTCATTGCTCCATAATAAGTTTGTCTTTTTTTCTCATTTTTAATTGGTATTTCAATTCTACTATCTGTTTTTCCCCACACATACCCGCAAATATCACCCCAGATTAAATGGCATTCATCCAAGAAAAATATGAGCAATTTTTCTGATTCAATTTCCTTTCTATGTTTTTCTAAAAGCTCTTCAATCTCTTTTTTTTTTGCTGTTATTTCTTCTGGTTTTTTATCAGGATTCTTCTTCTGTGATTTTTTCCAAGAAACCCCTGCTTCATGAAACAGCTGATAGTAGCTAGATTTGGCAGCAAATGTCACTCCAAAATTTTCAGCAACATAATATTCTAGTTCGTTTAGATTCCAGGTTTTATTATTTTTTAACCAGGTGATAACTTTTGTTTTTTCGGATGGACTTAAATATCCTTGTGAGCCTTTATGAGCTAGCTTAATACCCTCCACTCCATTCATTATAAATGCTTGTTTCCATTTGCTTATGAATCCAGAGCATACTTTCAACACTTTCATGATTTTTCTATGTGGATAACCTCGCAAGGTCATGCTTACTGCTAGTGCTCGTTTCAATTCTCTTGAGTCAGGATTGGACTCAATAAAGGCATCTAATTCTTCCATCAAGCGTACAATTCACTACTATCTCAGTTTCTCACATATCATTCCTGATTGCTATAGATGAGAAATTTATAATTATTCGTTATTTTCTCATCTTTCTCGGTATCTTCCTGGCAATATCCCTGTTTCTGATTCCTTTCTTTCCTCCTGGTTGGTTTACCAATACAACCTTCCCTCTAATTTGTCCTCAATCGGAATCCTTCATTAATACTACAGAACCAGTAATTGCCTTGACTATTGATGATGGACCCGACAATAATAGTGGATCGGATAAAGAAGAAAACAAAACTAAAATTATTTTGGATATTCTCCAACAACACCAAGCAAAAGCAACATTTTTTCTCATTAGCGATCGCATTCCTGGGAACGAACAATTAATAACCAGAATGGTTGAGGAAGGACACGAGTTAGGTAACCATTTGACTGAAGACGAATTAGCAGTTAAATTAAAGCCCAAAGAGTTTGACCGAAAAGTAACTGAAGCCCAGCATATTCTTAGCTCTTACTT